>JAQIFY010003698.1:0-12340 GCA_028533085.1 Varecia variegata
GAGGGAGTAGGAGGAGGCTGGAAGGGTTGGAAGAGGAAAGATTCTTTGTAACACGCAAAGCTCCTCCCAGGATCTCATAACAAACCACAGAGTCAGTTCGCTTCCTCTCATTTCCAAACCCAAACTTTGGCCCTTACTGTATGTAACTCCTTCGAAGCACTTGGTGAGGCTGTCATTCCTGGGCGAGGTATTAAGACAATGTTAAGAAGCTTTGCTGCCACCTTCCTCTACAGAGTTCTGTCATAAAGACTAAAGAAGACAGACATATATGGTTTCCACTTTAGGCTGTTTGCATTTTCCTTTAGAACTTAACTCCTCGACCGCACATTACAGAAGGATTTAGTACATTTGGATAGAAATAACATGATTTCTGGTGCAGCGTGCATGCTTGCCCTCTGAGCTTGGAATCTGGTTTCATGCAGTTTTCTATTCCTGTGTAGACTGTGCAGTCTTAGTAACCGCTGAAATTCAAGAAGGAACCATTAAAAAAAAAAACAAAAAACTGAAGACACTATCAATCAATACCTGGCAAGACATTCCTTGTGGGAATATTGTTGTAGGGGCATGTATAGTTCACCTGTTAAAAAAAAACACACAATAAGAGATGTCATTTTCTAAACCTTCTTATGATCACCATTGTCATCTTACCATAAAATAGTAAAATATGGATACATGTTTTAGAAACCCCTCAGACATGACAACTTTAGAAATAAAGAAATAACTTCAAAATATTATTTCTGCACTAGGTAACAAATTTCCTAATCCATTTTCATAATTATGGATCCCATAGTTAAATTTGACCGATATTCACTGGACACCCACTCTGTGCCAGACATTATGCTAGGTACCAAGAAGACAGAGATGAAAGACAGAAAAAAATATATCCATATGTTGAAAATTGTCAGTTCTGAGTGGTGGGACTTAAGAGTTCGCACTCTGTTCAATTTAGAAACTTAAATAAGATGTCTTTTTTTTTCTTTTTTCTTTTTTTACTAAGAAAGAAAACAAAAGCCAAGTTGGGTGGCTCATGCCTCACGTCTGTAATCTCATCACTTGAGGAGGCCGAGGTGGGAGGACCAGCTTGGGCAACATAGTGAGACTCTATCTCTACAAAAAAGAAAAAAAGAAAAAAATTAGCTGGTCGTGGTGGTACATGCCTGTGGTCCCAGCCACCTGGGAGGCTGAGGCAGCAGGATCACTTGAGCCCAGGAGTTCAAGGTTGCAGTGAGCTGTGATCACGCCACTGCAGTCTAGCCTGGGCAACAGAGTGAGATCCCATCTCTTAGAAAGAAAAGAGGCAGCTCTCATTTCAAAAAGCTTGAAGTTGATGGATATGAAGAAGATGAGTGACCCAATAGTTTAAATACAGTGTGGTAAGCAGCGAGACAGAAGAATGCTCAGAGATAGCCCAGTTTTCTTAGGGCACTGGTGCTAAGCTGACTAGGAATCTCGTATTCTACTGTAGAGGGATGAGAACTAGCTTAAGAGTTAGAAAAGTCAAGCTCGATTTAGACTCTCGTTTCAGACCCTCATTTCTTGCTTATTCATGTGATCACAAACAAATTGCTTAACCTCTCTAAATCACAGGTTCTTCTCCTGTCAAATGGGATAATATTCTCTGTCTTGTTTAGTTACAGGGTTGTTGGGAGGATTAAATGTGAAGATGTCAATGAAAGGGCACAAAGAACTGAGTGCATAATATAAACATAAAATGATATTTTTATTATTATTAGTCTCAGAGTCTTATTTGCTGGGAAAATCTACATAGTCAATAGCACTTCACCATTATCTATCTGACTACTGAAAGTAATATTTCACTTTCCTTTCAACTGAAGATCTCCAAAGTCTTTCCCCAAAGTCCCATAATCAAGGGCTCTGAGTTCCTAAAAAGAGAAATAACTAGGGTCATATCATCGAGTTAGCCTAGTTCTCAACCAAGAGAATGAATGGACTTTTGGTACCTCAGGCGAAGTCGGGAGGCAGAATGACCTCGTGAGGTGAGCAGGGGCTTTGGAGTAGATGAACCTGTGAGCTCTTAAAATCACTGAATTTCAATTTTCTCTCTCCCCACCACAAATATCTAGTTCGAGTTTTTGTAAGGATTAAATGAGGTAAGTATATGAAATAGTTGGAACGTGGTATGCACTCAATGCAGCCCTTTCTTTAAGCACCAGTGACGTTGATACATAATGATCCCAAGTTTTATTTTATAGTGCCCAAGACTCCTTCCACTAGGAATCAATGCTAAGAAGTAAAATAATCTATGTCAATATTTCAATATGAGAACTGAAATGACAATGAACAGAAAAGGAAGAATCAAAAAAGGACAATGGAAGGAAGTTTACACTCACCAGATGGGTCAGGGAGTTCTGGGTTGGCCTGAGTACTAAATGAACGGGGGAGGAAGTCTGAACTCCCAGGAGATACCTAGGATTTGCTTAAACTGAAAACGGGGCATTCTAATGTCACTTTGCTAATTTGTCTGACTCCCAAATTATTTCCCCCAAATTTCACCCCAACAAAAGGCTAACACCTTTCCTTTCCAGTTTTTTGGTTCCTTTAATTTTACCTGGACTTGTGTCCTTTTGTGCTGGGTCCAGCAGATCCAATAAGAATTTTGTGAGCCAAGCTTCTGCAAGGAGCCCTGCAATCGTAGAGCTCCTTCACCTGCTTTCTCCCTGCCAGTCACAAAAGAACAGGATGACATGTATTCAAAATGCATAGGCAAAAACAAAACAAAACAAAAAAACAACCAATTACTAGAAGGACAAAAACGTTTCATGGTACACGTGTCATTTCTATCCAAGGTTCTGAAACTGTCATCGCTGTATTCCCCCCTCGCCCAAGTACCATCATCCACAGCCAGGGATGTAAGCCTGACTTGAAGATGAGAAATTCATTCCACACAGGAAACATTCAATTCTCTTCAAAATGGTTTAAATTTTTGATCTTTCTCAATTTGGTGATTTTTACCAGTAGAAATACTTTCTCCTTATCCCACTGACCGTTTTCTAAGAATTTCACTCAGGATTACATAGTAGCAAAGAATTGTAAGATCTGATGAAATATGGTAGAATCAAAACCTAACCATCATCATTTTGATAATCTCAGCCATATCCTGTGATCACATTTTAAAAAATTGTTTTGATGAGTCTTTATTTCTTTCAGAATCTCTCAAAGTTACGGGGATGGGGGGAAGAAGGTGGTATAGAACCTGGTGAAAGCAAAGTACCAGATTACGTAAATTGGGACTGACTAAATATCAGGCTATTGGTCTAGTCAAACTGGAGAAAGCAAATAAGAGGATTTCGGTGAAGAACGATTCAAACCCATAAACATACACACACACACACACACACACACACACAAACACACACACACACATGCACAGGCCCACAGACAATGTTTCTTCACCTGCATTCGTTTCCTTTATCTCTCCTGTCCTTGCCTGACCCTGCATCCTTCCAGTATTGAAAATATATTTCTATTTATTTTGGTAAAAAACTATTAGGCTATTTCAAAGGCATGAGAAAAACACAATTGTGAAATGGTGTAAATCAAACTGATCCACCTTTCTGACTTGCGATGTGGTCGGGGTATCTGGACACTGTCAGGGCATTGCAACCCATATCCCAAAGTGACTTTGTTATATGAAAGGAGTTTAATTTTTTTCCTCTTTGTAACCTTGTGAAATTTCCACATTAAAAAGCAATCACATCTTTCAAACTAGAAATGATTGTGTTTGGCACCACAGTCTCTGGTGTAATGGGTTGAGCTTGTTTTCACTAAAACGAAATCAGCTTTCAAAATAAATCATCTGTAACAACATTCTACTCCCCAAATCGTATAATCCTATTAACAGTGTTTCATTTTTTTTTCCTATTGTCACCAAGCTGACAAGATTAGCCAAGTTTCAACATACAGAAACAGAAAGCTTTGGAGTTCCTGGCCAAAGCAAGGAGAGCTACCCAGCCTCGGCCCTGCCAGAGCTTAATGAGCCCTTAAACATGCTCATCTGTGCTTCATCTCCACCTAACGGGCTTTGTGGGGAACAGGGTCCTCCAATCGCTCAGCAATTCAAGCCACTCAACAAATAGTCTAGTTGGGACAGTCAAAGGACAGTGGGTTGCCATGGCCATCCCCGTGAATAAGACCTTTATCAAAATTACAGAGGAGTGCCAATGTGCTGAATAAAAATGGATCCCAAGCGGCTGCTGGAAGAATCTTTGCCAGAAGTGTAAATTATGTGGCAATATCTAAAAAAGCACCTTATAATTTCAGATTTCTCAGGAAAGCATATTTTTCTTTGAGGGTAAAAAGAAGAGAAAGAGACATCTTATAATAATCAAGTAGATTTGTTTTCTTCTGCCAGCAGGAAGGAAGTGCTTCTAGAAAATGTTTAAGGCGTTCCCAGCCAAAACGTGCGGTTCAGCTTGATCTTTGCCCCTTCCACACACGTGAGACACTATTTGCACTTGGGTTTATCAGTCAGGCAACTGACAGTCTGTGAGTATAATGTTCTTATTCAAGTAATCCAGCTGAAGCCACTGGAAGCTGCAGTCAATTTATAATTTTCTATAAGTGATAGGTCACAATGGTTGTTAGCCATAACCAGGTTCTGCCTTGGATGGGCTGCTCCCTTTTGGGCTGAAATTCACAGACAGTCCACCCCTTCTCCCTGGAGAGTCCTCCTTCAAGTCAGTCCTTGGGGACATCTTTTTCCACGAGCCAGTGTCTTCTGGCCTAATATTTACATGTAAGCTTACAATAAGTGTAATTCAGTTCTTCTGCAGCAATGCAAACTCAGGATTGGTCTGATCCTGTCCTTTGGAAAGTTTTCTCCAGGGTAGAGTCTCGTGTCAGAGTCCTTGGTTTTCAATTTTCTCACTTGGTTGGCAAATAGTTAACTCTGACCCTAGAATCAGTCCTGGGTTTAAATTCTGTCTCTGCTACACACTAGCCTAATAAATTTGGCCAAGGTATTTAACCTCATTTCTCAGTTTCTCAACTTATTGAAAGAGTGTAATAATATTACCTGGCTTAAAGAATTATTATGAGAATCAAGTAATAATTAGAAATTATGGAAATTAGCAGTTAGCTCCTCTTAGGATAATCATGGGACCATTGTGTATAATTCTATATGAGTGAGTAATAGCAAATAGTAGGAAGAGATGATTTCGTAATTTCAAGCCTCAGGAAGTGTTTCTCCCAAATTTTATTATAATAAAAAGAGTAATTAGATGTAAATGGAGGGTTCTAGATGTTCACCATTTGCCTCCCTTAAATTTCCTAGAAATAGAGTGGTTTCCTTACATTACAGATTAAACAGTATTTAAGAGTTGATTGATTTCCTAAACCACAAGAAAAGCAGCAATTTTCTATGGGAAGTTACTTTTGGGTCTGAACCAGTTTTAGATAAACTGGCAGGAATCATAGAGCTTGAATGAATGATAACTGGCTTTTGTAAGGTATCCCACTGTTTAAAGTTTTATGGTCATTATTTCAGACCAGTGAAAATAGAAGTTACATTAAAGTGAGGAGAATATTTCTCTTTCAGTGAAAACTTTAGTGGTTATGCTAAAACTTATTCTTATTTTCATTCTTTCCCAATGACTGGGAAATACTCATTCTTATTTATATACTGTCTATATCCAAAACATATTTTTGATTTTTAAATATATTCTGTGTTTAGTTGGAAATGTGAGCAAATAAATATTTATCTTGATTTAAAAATGGTTAATTGTACATAAACCAAATTAGACTTTGACAAATCATTTCTTATGACAAATTGGGGCATTGAAGGGCCACATCAGTGACATATATATTCATGATTGTTTGTCCTGGACATGAAGTTAATTCAAACTTCTTGTCAAAATATGTGAAAATATCACACATGAAATATTTATTTATATTTTATTTATTTAAAAATATTTATTCTTTATTCTAAACATTATTATTAATGTTGATGGTACTTATTTTATATACCATAAAATTCTCCCATTGTTACTGTACAATTCCGTATTTTAAAAGTAAGTTTATAGACCTAGTGTTATAATAGATTGACCGATTATTGCTCCTGAGTTTTAGGTTATTTAGGTAGATCCTCAAGGAGCAAAAATGGAAGGGTCCTCAAACAAGTACATCCTTCCCAAGTTGCATTACTAATCTTTATCATACAGTGGCAATATCATTTGTATACGACATGTCTGTCTCTCCGACTAGCCCTTGAGCTCTCTAGGGGTGAGAATGGCACGAGTAAATGCTTTAATGCATTTCCTCATAATATCAAAATCTGGGAATGTCACCTGTGTGGATGGTAGATCTGGTACCAATGCCAGTCTTAGTATTTGGTTCCTGGGGCTCTCTAACTTTCGATCCAAATTTCCTCAGTGTTAATGTTTCTCATACTGGAAGTATTTTTGGTAAGTGTAAAATAGGTAAAGGCTTCCCTCTACTTTGGGCGGCTGACTTGGCATGTTTAAATGGCAGGTGCTTTTGCCAGTAAACAAGAAGGCAGTGATCTGAGAAGATGGGCATGGAACATTTCTGAATCCCAGGGCAGTGGCCATCTGTTGGTGCACCTGCTTTTCTGGAGTTGCTTCTGTCAAGGACTTACCCCGGGGCTCCACCGTCGTCCATTGGTATCTCCACAGAGCAAGGGATATTATGTAAATATCATACAAAAGTGGTAGTCGAAAATTGCTACTCCCAGACAATAATCATTGCGCTTCCAAGCAACCAGATGTTGAATATGGCACTGCAGTCGTCGAAACTGGATGCTTCACTCCGACGACAGTAGCATTCAACTGGGGACAGATCATCTGACCCTCTCCTTCAGGCTGCCAAAACAACTGGCTGAGAAGTAAAAATGCAGCCAATCAGTTCACTTCTTTGCTACATGATGGATTCCTCCTCATCCCTACACTACAAGACCAAACTCATTTCAATGGCTTTTTCTCAGAGAATTGGTGGCCTTTCTGGCAGTTTGTAGAGAGAGCCTTGGTGACAAACACCATGGAGCATTTACTGGTCTTACGGAGTGTGATGATTTAACCCTTATGCAGCAGTCGTCCTGAGTGAAGCACAAGAACAGCCAGACCAAGTATTCCCTAACACCATACTTGACAGATTTCTCCAAACAAAGTAAAAAAAGGCTGTCAGCAAAGAATCTTGCCCCTCTGGGACTCTTTTCGGAGGGTGTCTTAGAAAGGGGGATGTGTTTGCGGTCTGCTGAAAAACGGGACAAACACTCCATGAAACACTAAGTCCTCTGGTCCCCTTCAGAACATTAAATCTTAACTTCTATAGACAAAAGACAGAACCTATACTCAGAGTTTACAAAGTTAATTTAACTCTGAGCTGGAGTAAGTAAGAATATTACCCCATTAACCTTGGGCAGACAACTGGGCTTGTATCATGGTCTGGAATCTTGCCCTTAAAATCCACAATTGCTGTGTATTACATGACCACTTGCCTGCTAACAATTACCCCCATGTGGTAGGATGGTATTTTTTTTTCTGCTCCAAATATGACAATTTCCCTGGGGCACAGGTGTCATTTGAAGAAGGCCCTATCTTCTACAGGATTTTTCTCAGACATTGTCCTGGCCAAATGGCTACCACTTACTTCATTGCCTCTATATCTCTACGAACATTTTATGGCCCAGGCAGGAATACACACACGAAAATCTGAAGGGGACATTGGGCTTTTAACACTGTGGGAGGATGGGTAAATCAAAGGCCAGAATCATTAAATAAGGCTTTTCATTTATGAGGATGACATGAGTCTTGGTCAATTCGAGATGGAAGCCTCTTAATTGGAGCATCTAAAATTCCCAAATCATAAAAAAGGCCCACAGTGTTATGCCAGCCAGGTTGAAACAGAACAATGGGTCGTTGAGCTGAACTCATAAACCTAAGAGTCTTAGATTATGTTTGCAGCATAGATGGTGAAACATGGAACAGTTCCTTCTAGTTCCTGTTCCATACACAACGATGGAGCTTGGAATGCATTTAGACATTGTGCATAGCTGTATTTTATATGTTGCTGTGTCATTATGGTCACATATTTATGTGGCTGTGTTTTTTATTAGGCTGTGGCTCTGTGAGAACAAGGACTCAGTCTTAGGCATCTTGAATCTTCTGCTTCTAGCCGGATATTTTATGAATGAATGATCAAAGTAGTGTGAAGAGATGGAAGGCATGAAGGCATACATCTTGAAAGATGTAGTGTTGAACTTGATCAAAGTTCTAGCATTAGGGATTTCCGTAAGTCCAGATCATCAGGTGAAAAAGAATTTATGTTCCAATATTGGCTAATTTAAGCCTTTGGACAGATAACTATCATGTATTTTGTCTTCCTTTATGGAACCTGGATCAAATATAGTATAAGGTCACCCTTAACAGATTATTAATGTAAAATCAAGTAAGTTAAAAGTATGTTCAAAATATATTTCTAGTTTTCAAAATCAGCACAAAAAGCTAGAGACCTCATCAGTGGCACTTCTTTTTAGGTGAGTCTTTCAAATCTTTCAGGGGACTGGATTTCCTGTTCATCTCAGACTAACACCCATAGAGGCACTTGTTAGGTGCCACCACCTTTGACAGAAAGATGACATAAATTTACACAGGTCTAGCTAACACTGAACCCAGAGGTTCACATTTCTATGAAAGAGATTATTGAATAGTTAGTTACTGACTCTTCTTAGTTATTAAGACATCTCTTAAGGAGGTGTGAAGCTAATTTTACCTGATTAATATACTGGATAATGCTACTCAGTTGTGTACATTACTGTAGTGGCTTGGGATTATTTGGTTCTAGATAACTTCATGTTTTATATCACCTGACTTCTACTGAATTTGTATTTAATTTGTACCTTAAAAACTTGATTGTATTTATTCTTTACTTAATTTACTATACTTTTTACCCAAAGGAGCTCAGAGTATTATGTCAGATATCATTTTATTAATCTTCATTATATTTCAATAAATTGGCAAACACTGTGAGGTTAATTGTGGATTTTAGGAATTGAAGACAAAGAGAAGTTAGACAATTTGTCATAGGTAAATCAGGTTACTCATTCATTGAATATCCAATAATCAATCATTCCTGATATGTGCCCAGTACATATCAGAATAGAAAAGAACAGAAAAAGAAAACAGAGAACAAAAAGTTCTTTAAGTTCCTGTGCCCTTTCTCTCTAGCAATATTCATGTGCCAAACATTTAACTTGTACTAGTTAGGTTAATACTAGTTGTATTAGTTAGGGTAATGCCAACTGTTATAACAAGTAAATGCTAAAAAGTATAAGGGCTCATACACAATAGAAGTTTATTTCTTGCCTGTAAAATGTCATTTAAAGTAAATGAGGAATGGGGAGGAAGGTATGTTTCCAGTAATTCAGGGAACTGGGCTGACAGAGGCTCTGCAATCTTCAGCATTTTGCTTCAAAGGTCACTGTGATCGTTTTTGTTCGGGGGCTGGAGGAGGATAGTGTAGTGGAGGAATTTTAGGAGATTTTATGAGCTGGGCCTGGATGTGGCACCTGACACTTCTACACACTTCTTCTCCTATCTCCTTGGCTAGAACTCAGGCATACAGCATTGCCAAGACACAGAGGGGGCTTAGAAATTATAGTCCTGGCTGAGGAGTCTATGTTGCCATAACTCTGTGCCATGGAAGGGGAAACACACATTTTGGGGAACAGTTAACTGTCATTGCCATACAACCTAAGTTATAGGTAGGCTTTGCTGACCCTACTCTTTAAAGATGTTCACCAGTCCTGTCCTACCCTACTGGGATGACCAAGGTAATGACTTGATCTCAGAGCAACCTGGGCTCTAAACAACAGCAGCCACACTGTCATGGTTTGCATGTGTTTGTTACTGATCAATTTCTGTTATTTAAGTATGAGTTTTCTCAAGCCTTTAGCTGGTGCTAATTTATTTATTTATTTATTTTTTAGAGATGGGGGTCTCACTCGCTCTGTCTCCCAGGCTGAAGTGCAGTGACTAGATCACAGCTCACTGCAACCTCGAACTCCTGGGCTCCAGTGATCCCCCTGCCTCAGCCTCCCAAGTAGCTGGTACTACAGGTGTGTGCCACCATGCCCGGCTAATTTAAAAAAAAATTTGTAGAGACAGGGTCTTGCTATGTTGTCCAGGCTGATCTCGAACTCTTGGTGTCAAGTGATCCTCCTGCCTTGGTCTCCCAAAGCCCTGGGATCACAGGCATGTGCCACTGCACCTGGCCAGCTGGTGCTAATTTAATGCCTGGGTCTATGTAACTGGGATTCAAGCTTACTTTGGTGACTCTGTGGTATTTCTAAGGCATCAGCATCAGCTCCACACTGGCTTGCATCCTGTCTATGTTGGTGTGCCCAGTGGTGTTTGTTGTGCATTATTTAAACTCTTTTATAAATAGCTGTCTCTCATGTAAAGTATAATCTTCTCCTACTTTTTGCTGTTTACTGTTGGAAAGTCTCTTGGGAGCTGGAAAATAACAGTTTTTCATTTTGAAATATATCTTTTTTCCTACTTCTAGCTCTGTTTTTTCTCCCCTCTAATGCAATATTTTTGGAGGGCTTTAAGGTACCTTGTAGGTGGCTTTACGGTCTACTTTGGTTACACCCGTGAGTCAGAAAGACAGCGTTTTGCCAGGATGCTGAATGGCTAGATAAATACAGGCCATCAACATTTTGGATGATGCCCATAAATACACTGTGGAAGAAAAATTCACCTCTGCTGCAGAGGTCAATGACAATGGCTAACATATACTAAACATGAAGTACTTGCCGGGTGTGATGGGTGATTTTATGTATCAACCTGACTGGGCCATGAGGTGACCAGATTAAACATTATTCCTGGATGTGTCGTGAATGTGTTTCTGGATAAGACTAGCATTTCAATCTGTGGACTCAGCACAGCAGATTGCCCTCCCTAATGTGGGTGGGTGTCATCCAATGTGTTGAGGGCCTGAATAGGACAAAAGGGGACAAAGGAGGAATGCACCCCTCTTTTCCCCTGCCTTACTGCTTGAACGGGGACAGCTCGTGTCATCTGTTCCTGCCCTTGGACTGAGACTTATCCCATTGGCTCCTCTGGTTCTCAGGCCTTCAGAGTCTGAAGTGCACCACCACCACCTGCTTTCCCCAGTCTCCAGCTTGCAGACAGCAGACTGTGGGACTTCTCAGCCTCCATAATCATAGGAGCCAATTCCTCATAATAAATATTTCTCTCCCTCTTTATATGTATCTTATTGGTTCTGCTTCTCTAAACATTCCTGATTAATACACCAGACTAAATGCTGAGCTTTCTGTAGACATAATTTCATTTAATTCCCATAATCACTTTTCGAGGATGGTATGTTATTCCCAGTTCTTACATGATGAAACTGAGATAGAGTGGGGTTACGAAATGTATCTAGGCTACACCAGAAATAGGTGGTGGTGCTATGAGTGGAGCCAATATTTGTCTAATTCCAAGTCTGTGTTTGTAACCGTTTCAGTGTCCTGCCAATGGATTCCATTCCCAAAGTTCCTATTTTCCATAGATCCTCCGTATATAAAATCTACATATCCCATCAATACTCTTGGCAAATAAATGGTGCACTAAATAAAAATAGATTTTTCAAGACATTTTTCTTGATTGCCTTGTTCCTCCCATTAAATTATATGCACTGAAGAAGGAACAGGCTTCTTAGAATCCAGAGCACATTTCCCACTGGATGAGGGAAGATTTGCAGCTTCAACTGCAGTACTTGACAGCATTGCTTAATAAAAAGATTTAAATCCACCTACAACTTTATACTCGAGAACAGATTACACCATCCTTTAAAGGCAAAATAGTATGAGAAAAATGATAAAGTAACTGTTCCCTGGTGTGTATTGATAAAATGTGAGCATTATGATCTCATTATGTTGGTTAATTTAGATTGGTATTAACTCAAGTTAAGTTTAATTTGGTACCACTGACAAAAAAGCCAGGAATATGAATGGGAAGAATAAATGACACCTACCAACAGTCATAATAAAATTTTAAGCCTTGACATATCTTAGTGATATTTTAGCTTATTTTCATTTACTTATTCTAATATCCATCTGGAGTCAGAGAGATCTGACGCTGTGCATGACTGTGGGCAAGTTGTATATCCTTTCTAAGCCTCAGTTTACTCACATTTAAAATGTGGATACCCTGTGGAAAGCAATATGGAGATTCCTTAAACAGATTCAAGTAGACCTTCCATACGATCCAGCAATCCCATTATTGGGCATCTACCCAGAAGAACAAAAGTCATTCTATAATAAAGATACTTGCACCCGAATGTTTATAGCAGCACAATT
>JAQIFY010003699.1:0-12340 GCA_028533085.1 Varecia variegata
TGACACCTGCTGCAGGTTTCACACGACACGCTGGTTCCACACGACACGCTGGTTCCACATGACATGCTGGTACCACACGACATGCTGGGCACACCACCCCCTCCCTCCTTAGTTCATTGGCTTCTTTAAAAGTTGCTGATCGGGTGGGCTCCCGATTGGTCCAGTTCCAGGCCATTGTTCCTGCTCTTGATTGGTCTCATTCCGAGCGGTCATTTTCCTATCTTAGGTGTACCATTCCCTGGGCAGTTTGGGCTCTGGGCCTTATCTTGTTTACGCAAACATGGGTGTTGTACTCAGGCATTTCTGTGTTGGGGTAGCAAGCAGGAGCAAGCAGGTTTACAGAAGCAAAATGCCAGATTAAAGCAGAATGGCAGGTTAATGATTTTTGGCGTGACATTCATACTATAACACACCCCTTCCCGGCTGTGTGGTTCGGAGTAAGCTATGATACTTAACCCCTCTCTCAGCTTTAGATTTTTCCTCTTTGACATGGAGCAAATAACGGTAACTACCTCCCTTCATTGTTCAGAGGAATAACCGAGAGAGCTTATGTATAACTAGTTCATAAGTACAGGCATCCATTCAGCCAAAAAAGCCCGGTATTCCCCTACCCCCATAAATAAGGTCTCCACCTACGGCTCTCATGGCATTGACATCGAACGCAATGGTCCTGTGTGGACATGTACTGGGTTATTCCATCAGCAGCAACACATAGAGGATCAGCAGTCTAGGCCAGCCTGGCTCTTTTGTCTCTCCTCCAGTGCAGAGGTGGAGACAGCCCTTGGACAGCCCCACCATGTTTCCCATGGACATTGTATGTAACTAGGTGGAATAAGTGTCAGGAAATATGAATCAAATAATAACTAAATATGATAATGAAAACAGTTTGGTGTTGAAGAAGAAATAGGAAGCCTGATCAATATAATGGGATTAAGAGTCCAGATACAGATTTTTTTAAATCCATATGGAAATTTAGTATATAATAAAGGAGAAATTTAGTAAATGATAAAGGGAGCATTCAATAAATGGCATTTTGGACAACCGGCTCTCCATTTTGAGCACACACACACACACACACACACGTTCACACACACAAAGGTGGATCCCTAACCTCGTTCTTTACATCAAAATAAATCCCAGGTGTATCAAAAAGTAAACATAGAAAAATGAAACACTAAAACTGCTAGAAAAACACACTGGTGGATATTTTTATTTTCTGAGAGTGCTGAAAACATTTCTGGGCTCAGAAACCAGAGAGAAGAAAAACGATAAAAGTATCTGAATAAAATTAAAAATGTGTGTGTAGCAAAAGAGAAATGGGAAGATATTCATAACAATTTGATGGGGCTAATTTTGTTAACAGAGAGTTTCTAGGACAAACCAAACAACTGGATCAAAAATAGGCTATAAATATGAATAAGGAAGTCACAATAAAAGAAATACAGAAGCAAATAAACACATGAAAAGATGCTCAGCCTCACTCGTGTTAAAAGAATTTTAATTTCTTTAATTTTGAAAGAAAAAATAAAAGAAAGATATTTTTGTCCATCCTATTGGCAAACATTCTTTAAATTCACATCAGTTTGGGCAAGGCTGTGAGGCTAGAGGCACTGTCACATGCTGTTGATGACGGTGTGTATTGGATGCACATCGAGCTCAATGGGGCAGTTGGGGGCGGTGTGCAGAAGGCCAGAACAGAACTACCGAAGGAAAGGGAAAGACAGGCAGGCACGCCGTGCGGCTCTTTCCACTGGGGAGCTGATTGAGGGGCTGCCCGTTGCTCTCATACTAAGCGTGGCAGAGAGAGCAAGTCAAGACTAAGTAACAGCTTGAGCTGCAGGGAACCTGAAGGCACTTAGTAAAAGTTGGCCTCTCTCCCAAACCTGTGCTCAGTGTGTCCTGTTTGGAAATCCTTTCCTGGAGATAAATGCTCAGACCTGAAAGACACCGTCCTTCAACCCCACAGCCAAATTAGCACATTTGCTTTCTTCATTCATTCTATAGCTATTTATTTAGCATCTGTGAAGTGCCAGACACTGTGCCAGGCTCTAGAGGTGCACCCAATTGCAGAAACTTCCAGAGCTGCCACCACTTAATAAATGCTCATTCCAGAGCTGAGAGCTCATAGGCTAGAGAGGAAACATGAAAAGAGTAGGTGGAAGAAAGGCGTTACGTTTGCCAGTCAACCTTGAATACGTCATTTTCTCACTCCTAGGCTACTTTTCTATGCCATGTCCCTCCTTTCTTGTTGCTCCTTTTAGTGGCCTGGGATGTGACCTGGCATGAGGGTGTGGTGGCATTGAGCCAGCTCTCACCACTGAGATGACACCATAGGGCAAGGTGGAGAAAAGTCAGACACATTTGGGCTCCCCCCGACTGCTGTGTCTTGAGATCAGTGTCATGTGCAGGAGCTCATACTTCACACGCGCTGGCTAACATCCCCGTTCCCATCATCTCCTCTCGCTGCCTCGTTCGCTGGCACTGTATGCAGACCACAGCCACAAGGCTTTCATGGCTACTTCTTAGTGGATATTTGAGACACAGAGAGAATCTTGAGGTTGGTTTGTAACCGGGGAATTTTGAAATTACTCAAACCTGGACCATCACCTGTAAATTTGGGAGCTGTTCGCTACCATTGCAATGGAAGGTGCAGAAGAAACTTGTCTGTGGAGAAAAGGAAAAACAAAGCAGATCCATAAGGATGAAAGATACAGGGAGGGAGGGAGTCCTGGTGGTACCTGAGTCTCTGGCTCCAGTTTGTTCTTGCAGTCCTGTCCTGGGTTTCTGGGAGACAGCCATCCCTCACCAAACCTGGTATTCGTATAATAAATTCCCATGGTTTCCTGAGCTAGTTGGAGTTGGTTTCTGCTACTTTTGACCAATAGAAGCCTAACTGGTTCATCTGCTTACTCACCCTTCTAGAAGAAGGTCTGTGTCTGCCAGAACCGGGAGTTAAGAGGGCTCCACCACACACTGTGTGTTCCAGTCTTTCAGCCAGGATGAAGAGAGACAGAAGAAGTTTAGACTCGCTGTAGTTCTACTTTACCAGCTAAGAGACCTGGTTAAATGTGAAGAGCCCAAGACAATGGCAGCAGAGAGATTGGGCAGTGCCCCCTGACCTCTAGCTGGCACATTTTCCCTCAGAAAGCCAGGTCGTGGCAGTGCCAAGCACTTTCCCCAGCACTGCCCAATGCAACCAGTGTAAAGCAGGAATAAAGACTCCCATGGACTTCTCACAAGTGGGGCCAGCTGTGTCTCCTTTCTCCAGCTGCCGCATAGCCCAACCTCACCTCCAGCCCAAGCCCCTCTCACTTAGTGGGTATAATTCCCCAAGGAGCTGTGCTTTCATATGCAGGGAGCTACAGGCTAAATCTCCCTTTAAATTAGTCTTGTTAGGTAGGGATAAGGAGGGAGAGGTGCAGACGGCACTAGGAAATGCTTTGTCTACAATAGGAGGAACAAATTGACCAGAGGGAACTGCCAAGAAGGAGCAGATGACATGTCAAGAGGGGATTCCGAAGACTGAACAGATGTTTGGTCTACGATAGGGGGTCTCCAAGACTGACCAACCAGAAAGAGGTAGAGAGGCCATGAAGTAGAGATATGATCAAGGCCACAAAAATGGGTCTTTGGAGCATGTGTATAAGTAAGGTGACAGTATCCTCAAGTGACCTACCCTCATTAACATAGTAAAAAGTCACACCCCCCAGCGCCATGACAGTTTACAAATACCATGGCAACCCCCAGAAATTGCCTTACAGGGATAGAAAAGAGGAGGACTGGCCATTCCAGGAATTCTCAACCCTTTCCCAAGAAAAACCAAGAATATTACCCCCGTACACACTTAACATAAAATTAGGGAATCAGCATAAAGGGGAGAAATCTTGTTAACCCCAGGGTCTTCTTTCCCTTTGCGAAGATATACTCGCTCCTTCTCCGGAATGTACTATGCTTATTTAATGAACTTTGGCACTTTGCCTGCTTGCATCTGCTTGGTCTGCTCATTTGCTCCATCGACTCAGTACCAGTAACCATTTTTCAGTACTGGGAACCAAGAGCCAGGAACATGGAGCTGACGTCTGGTCCCCACACTGACAGTCTTGTACCCTCTATGTGAGGGTTATGGAAAGTAACGTTTGCAAAATGATGATGGTCTATAGAGTGGGTGGAATTGTGTACCCAAAAAAGGTCATGTCCACCCAGAACCTGTGAATGTGAGCTTATTTGGAAATAGAGTCTTCGAAGATGTAATCAAGTTAAGATGAAGTCATTAGGGTGGGCCCTAATCCAATATGACTTGATTTCCTCATAAAAAGGGGAAATTTAGAGACAGACACATTCAGGGGGAAGGTCATATGACAACAGAGACAACAAAGATTTGAGTGCTGTGTCTAAGCATCTAAAAGCCACGGAACACCAAGGAATGCCACGAACCACCAGAAGCTAGGAGAGACAAGAAAGGATGTTTCCCTACAAGCCTTTGGAGCGAGCACGGCCTTGCAAACACGTTGATTTTAGACTAGTGGACTCCAGAACTTATAAGAGAATACATTCCTGCTGTTTTAAGCCCACACGGTTTGTTCTAGATATTTTGTTCTAACAGCCCTAGGAAATGAATATGCTCTGCAAATTGATGATGGTCCATAAACTGTTCGTGGCCTGTGATAAGCACAGAAATTGAGTGTGTAGGCAGACAGAGTGAGTGCGTGTCTGCTGAATCTAATAATAAAAAATACGGAATTGTATTTGGCATATGTATTTTCACTTAATCTTACTACTAATTTTATTGTATTTTTTAAAGTATCATTCCATGATATCTTGGAGAGAGAGAGGGAAAGAGAGAGAAGGTTCTCCACCAAAGAAAGTTGAGAAGTGCTACTCTTAAAAAACAGCTGGCAGCAAGTCCTCAGATTTTCTGGTGCCGGGCTGGTGCTATTTCCTATGGTGTTTCCTAGTAAGCTGTTGAACTGGCCTTTCCCTATAATTTATATCTCATTTTCATTTCAGGAGAAATCTGGGGAGAGGACTTAGATCCATGCCTTTAAGTCACTATTTTGCCCAGAAGTTCTCATTGTTTACTGCTTTGTTGTATCAAAGTTAAAACAACCTTACTAATTATTCTGATACAGAAATAATACAACTTCTAGATTCTGAAAAGGTAGCAACAGTGGCTGTAACATTGTTTTTGGATCTTCATAACTTACCTCCCCCAGCCCGCAAAAAAAGAGAGACAATAGGATAGCAAAACCAAAATCCCAGGACAACATCCACAAGAAAACTAGGTCATCAGGTATCCCCTGGAACTCCAAAATCTGGACTGGCTGAGACCAGATCACATCGACCCACCCTCTACCCCAAGATCGTCCTGAAAGGGTATCTGGTGGACCTGGAACTCCAATACTTACCTACCTTCCGGCAATTCCAACTATGAAATTCTTTGTGGTTACCCCAAACACAAGACAAGAGAATAAAAAGAACATATAAATCTGTAGCTAACCTTTCCAAAACACAGAGACTGTAATTAGTAAGGTCAAGCGAGAAAAAAAAATGATCAACCAGATTATTTCATCATGTTTTACCCCGATACATGCAGACAGTTCCATTCAGCTGACCTTGGTGTCCAGGCTGTGCGTGTGACTGTGGCTTCCTCACAATAAAAATAACCGTCCAACATACAAGATGTCCTAGACATAAACCCTCTCCCACAAAGAATTTCCAGAGGAGACAATAAAGTTCAAAAGTTTCCTAGCAAGTTGAAGTTCAAAGACATGGGAGAAAAGTCCAAAATAAAAGTCTTTTGGGCCGGGCGCGGTGGCTCACGCCTGTAATCCTAGCACTGTGGGAGGCCGAAGGTGGGCGGATTGTTTGAGCTCAGGAGTTTGAGACCAGCCTGAGCAAGAGCGAGACCCCCGTCTCTACCAAAAATAGAAACATGAGCTAGGCGTCGTGGTGTGCACCTGTAGTCCCAGCTACCCAGGAGGCTGAGGCAGGAGGATCACTTGAGCCCAGGAGTTGGAGGTCGCATTGAGCTGTTATCATGTCAGTGCACTCTAGCCCAAGCAACAGAGACAGACCCTGTCTTGGGGGAAAAAAATAAGGCTTTTGATCTTATGAGCTAAGGTTGAAAGACACTGGAATCCCTAATCACTTTCTCCACCCTCCCCTGTGCTCACGTTCAGCTAAAGGTTCTGGATGGTTTGTGAGGCCGCAGAGTTCTGCAGTCCGGGCCACCATCCACAGGCGTGGCTGCTGTTTATTCAGTGCCTTGGCAATCAGGTTATTTAAATGCCAACTCACTGTGACTTTCCCTTTTTAAAGAGTTCAAATAGTTAATAAGACTCAGTACCATGTTGCCCAAAATCCTATCAGAATCTGTGGCCTCTAACTGGTGTCTAATTGGAGGGAGAGGCAAAAAACCTGGGTAATTTTGACAGCTCTGGTACCCGAACTATTACTGCTTTAGAACATCGAGGTTTGCCAAGGCAGAAGCCCGGTTACTTAGGTCTCATTTGAGGGGCCTGTCTTCCAAAATGTTAAGTTTATGTTAGAAACCTCTTGCTTTCCATTCCTCCCTTTGGGCCCCACGTCGAGTAACCCTAGTACTAACGCTGCCTGCTGAAAGCCCCCTGGTCTCCGGGAGCAGGCACCCTCGCTCTCCAGGCCGGGTCCCTGCCCTGGGCTCCCGTGGGTGTCTGCTGCTCGCTGGCTCGGCTCAGGAAGGCTCGGTAACTTTGTAACAGGCCCACATATTTCCCACATACAGGACAACATCACCTCATGGAGCTTTTCCCAAAGCCTGTTCTACGGGTGTTTAGAGCAATAAGGTTTCCATGGCCTTTGTCTCTACTAAAAGCAGAAGGGCTTTTGTTTCAGCAACCGTGGCCAAGATGAGAGAGGGCTGGAGAGGAGGAAGGAGGAAGAGGAAAGTTGAGCGGCGGGAAAAGTGTCACCTTGGAGTGTGGGGAGCCCCTCTGGGGGTGGAAGCAGAGGCAGAAACTACCAGAATGATTTAAGGGGGATTGCATGCATGATTCTAAGCCTAAAGGGGGCCGTTCGGGGCTCCTGTTTCCTGTTGGGGAGTGTGGCGATAAGGAGGCTTTTCTGAATGCAGGTGAAGCAGCATCAGGGGACGATGGGGCGCACCAGGCTGAGAGGAAGTGACTGTTTTGCCAAGATGCGGACTGTGGTGTGGGTTGGACATTGGGCTGCACCTAACTAAATCAGGGTGTGGCGACACTTGCCCGGGGAGATGTAAGTATTAGAGGAAGGTTAGGTCAGCTGAGCAGTGGCATTGTCCTCACTCCGCTGCACGAAACAAGCCACTTTGATGGCTCTGATTATGCCCCTCCTAATTATTACAAACAACGGCAGAATCTGAGCGGGACAGGGGGTGCTTAAAAGGCCACCAATCCCAGGCTCCATTGCCCACTTTACGCTCCTCTCTAGCGAGGCTTGGTCACCGGATTTGTTTTCTGCCTCTAGAATCAGCCTGAGGCCCATTCACCTTCTAGTAATTGCACAGTGGGGGCTGCAGTTTCAGCACATCTGACTTAAAAAACATTGTCCAGACCTACACGGTATCCAAGGTTTCCAATAAAAACATAAGCCATCGGGGTTTACAGCTGTGTGACCTGGGGACGGCACTCCCCTAGGTGGGTGGAACCCAGTGCGGCCTCCTTCATGACCTCTCCTAGGACTCGCTGAGTCCTGCCTTACCACTACTTAACACAAGTTACTAAGGACACTCCCTTCCTAACAGCCAGCAGCAACGCTTCCGACGGCTGCTCCCCGTGGTCCAGACAGGCTGGAAAGCCACGGTCTGGGCTCGGGGAAGCTGTGCTTCCTGGTCAGTGGGCTGTTCTTCCTTCGTGACTTCTCACCAACAGGAGAAGGTCACAGAAGAATCTCCACTTCAGGCACTGATCTGCCCCTCCCAGGTAACCCTAGTCCTCTACTCCGGTGCTGAGAGACATGAGAAAAGAGCAGGGAAGGACACACTAGCAGTCCTCACAGCCTGCCATGCTGGGCTGTGCACTGGGACGTGCTTTGTGTAATTTAAAAACTTGAGAAAACACTTCAACAATGAAGTAATAAAATATTAATTAAATTATACTTTATAATTTGATTATGCTTTATTCATTTTTGTTTATGTGTATTATTACTATGTTATTAGTATTTAATTATTAATAATTAATAATATAGTGCATGCATACTGTGGAATGCAGCAGATAAAAAGAATGCACTAAGCCAATGTGTGCTGACTGCGAACCTCCCCCAGACGTGTTATTAAGTGACATATTACTACAATAAGGACAGTAAGTTTGGTACACTATGATCCCATTTAATGTGTGCTTTTTTGTATTTTTTTTCCAAACAGTCCTTGGCTATTTGATGTTTTTAGTGTGTGAGTGTGATGAGTATTTATGTGTATATGTGGTATGTGTGTGCTTGTGTGTGTGTGTGTGTGTGTGTGACTGTGTGTGTGCATGACTGTGTGTCTGTGTGTGTGCTTGTGTGTGTGTGTGTGTGTGTGTTTATATGCACAGGAAAGCTGAGAGGGAATACTAAGAATGCTTCTCTCTGAAGAGTGGGGAGAAAAGGAGAAGTAACTTGCACACTGACTTCCACTTCTTACTTCTTACGTGTTGGGTCACGTGTGACTTTTCCTTTCATTTTTGTGCTTTTCAGTATTTTCAAGGTTTGGGGCCCAAATAAAACAAAGCAATCCCCACATTTCTGCAGCACTGTCCTGGGGGCAAGGAGTCGAAGTGATGTGGTGTGGCAAAGCCAGGCGCATGAGCCCAAGGAGGACGAACATGACCCAGGAAGCACATTCTCACTCACAGACAGAGTTGCCAAGGGGCACTGAGGGTGGGAGGCTGGGCTAGGTCACGGGAAGGGGTTGGGCTCAAGCTGTAGGGGCCCCTGTCTGGAGGGATGCTGGTCACCCTGCCCTCTGCCAGTCCTTCCAGACTGGGCTCCTGTGACCGTAGTGCGGAAGATGGCAGAGGGGGGAAGCCCGGGCTGGCCGGGCTCTGTCAGGCAGGGACTCATTGTGATTTCTGGGGAGGGCCAGTGATGAGGACAGGAGCAGGAGGTGGGTCAGCAAGAGAAGGAGGCTTTGTGACCATCTGCTCTGAAGTGAGGACTAGGCACATTGCCCTCTAGGGACCTGTCCAGCTCAAAGACTCCAGGTGCCCTTTAGGTAAGTAAAAAAACAAAATAATGCTCAGAGTAACACAAGAGTGGCTGGGAAGCTGGAAGAACCCCCCTCTATGCCAAGCAAAGCTCTCATCCAAATGGCTTTTCTAGTTTCATGTAGCCCACTTTGCGCATCAGTGATCCCAGTAGAAATGGCATGCCCCTAAAAAGTATGCTCCTTTAGGTGGCAAGTCCACTTCCGCAGGGCCCTTAAGTCCTGTTCGTTCTTGATTTGCTAAATCTCTAGAATCTTAAGAATCCTTCTCCTCTTCTCCAATGCTGTGATGGAGGTATGTATGGGAAGAAATCAGAGGCTAAACACAAGGCTTCTTACTGGTAACTTGGGTCCTGCCAAGGGAAGGAGGGAAGCAAACAGCTCCTTGAAGCCTGGGAAGCAGACCAGCCAAGTGTGGTCCCACCGGGCACTCAGCAGCCCATTGTCCTGAGACTATTCCCTCCCTGACTGTCTCCTTACTCTGTCCTGTGACCTGGCTCACCCCTTTGCCCTCTGCTCTTCTCACTCTGCGCCTGACCCTGTGCTAACTGTGGAACAACAGGCACTCATTCAACAAACATTTATTGATATTCCCAATATGTTCCAGCCACTGTTTGAGAGGCAGGACAAGACACCGTTCTTGCCATAACGGAGCTCACGGGCTGTTGGGGTAGACAGAGAAATAATCAAAGAATCACGGGACTCAGAGATAAATAATATGATCGGGGAAGCCCACAGTGCTGTGGGAACATAGGGAAGGGCCTCACACAGCCTAGGGGTCAGGGGAGGTATCTAGAAGGAGGTGACACATAATGCAGGGCCTCCCTGCAATTGAGGCAGGGACACAGGAGAGGCAGCTCTCGAGCACCCTGTTCACAGCTTGTCGCCTGCAGGACCTCCAGGAGTTTGGAGGCGGTAAGGGAAGAACAAAATAGCCAATGCGCAAAGTCAAAAGTGTCTGGATCCTACAAGAATTCCCTGCAGCTCAGTGAGTCTGCAGCTTCCCAGCCCCACCCCAGACAACTCCTCGAAATGGAGATCAGCTCTGACAGAAAGACTGTCCTTAGAGTCCAGGAAAAGCAACTTCCTATTTAGAGTTCACTCATCTCCGGTCCTTTTTGTAATAACTCAACAGGTAAACTAAGGTGACGTCACATGAGCAGGGCTTCAATCTCAGTGAGCAGAGGGCAGAATTCAAAAAGCTAGTAGCATGGAGACAAGAGCTTAGCCTGGAAAACGGGCGTGGAGGGCCTGGAGAGCTGGCTACACTTCCATCCCTGGAAAGGGCTTCAAGGTTTCCCACAACCTGCAGAATTGCTAAAAAAAAAAAAACAAAAAAAAAAACAAAAAAAAAAACTGACCTTTCCAGCCTAGGAGTTCTACAAAGAAGAATACAGGATGGACCCACAGCAGAAAAACTACACCTTCAGCTCTGAGTTTATTATACTGGGCTTTGGGGACCTTGCTGAATTGCAAATCCTCTTTTTTGGACTCTTTCTCATCATGCACCTTGTCACCCTAGCAGGGCACACAACTATTGTCCTCATCACCCTCATTGACTCCCGCCTCCAGACCCCCATGTATTTCTTCCTCCGGAACCTGTCCACCATTGAAATTGGTTATATACTGGTTATTGTCCCCAACATGCTGGCCAATTTCCTTTCCAGGAACCAGCGGATGTCCTTCCTGGGCTGTGCCCTGCAAATGCACCTCTTCATTGCCCTGGGTGGGGCAGAGTGCTTCCTCCTGACCGTGATGGCCTATGACCGCTTTGTGGCCATCTGCAACCCCCTGCGCTACACATTCATCATCACCAGGGCACTGTGCCTGCAGATGCTGGCTCTGGCATGCATCAGTGGCTTTGCACTCTCTCTCACTCTTACCACGCTCATCTTCCTCCTGCCCTTCTGTGGATCCCATGAGATCAATCATTTCTTCTGTGACATCCCCGCTGTGCTATTCCTGGCCTGCTCAGACACACAAGCCAATGAGATCGCAGTCTTCCTCGTATGTATGCTCATCCTGCTGATGCCCTTCTTGTTGATCCTGCTCTCCTATGGGTTCATCATCACTGCCATCCTCAGAATCCACTCAGCTGAGGGCAGGAGCAAAGCTTTCTCCACCTGCACAGGGCACCTGCTGGTCTCACTTCTGCACTATGGCTGTGCGATATTCATCTACATTCGCCCCAAGTCATGCTACACCCCAGAACAGGACAAAATTGTGTCTTTAATCTACACCAATGTAACCCCCATGCTGTACCCGATGATCTATAGTCTGAGGAACAAGGAGGTGAAGGGTGCCCTCAGGAGACTCCTGATGATGAAGCAGCAGCCCAAGGCAAGTTGAAGGGAGGTCAAGGCCCACCAGCCAGGCATCTCACTGTGCACCTCGTGGCCCCACGCCTCCCTTTTCTCACTGCCCCTTTTTCTGTGATCAGAAAGACAGAAGGGGCCGGGCACGGTGGCTCATGCCTGTAATCCTAGCACTCTGGGAGGCCAAAGTGGGCGGATCCCTTGAGCTCAGGATTTCGAAACCAGCCTGAGCAAGAGCGAGACCCCGTCTCTACTAAAAAATAAAAAGAAATTAGCTGGACAACTAAAAATATATAGAAAAAATTAGGCGGGCATGGTAGTGCATGCCTGTAGTCCCAGCTACTTGGGAGGCTGAGCAGAGGGATTGCTTGAGCCTGGGAGTTTGAGGTTGCCGTGTGCTAGGCTGACACCACAGCACTCTAGCCAGGGTGACAGAGAGGGACTCTGCCTCAAAAAAAAAAAAAAAAAAAAAAGACAGAAAGAATCCTAAGATTTTCTGAGATGCAGCGGTTCTGGGGCATTGATGGATGTTTTACTGTCCCTTCATGAACAGTTCCATCCATCATCCACAGCACTGTCAGAGATGTGGACACGGACAGGCAGAAGGTCATTAGATGACCGAAACAAAACATTAAACCAGCCACTTCTGTGGCCAAAGAACTAGCAGAGATAGAAATACAAGGAGCTCCCAGATCCAAAGTAGGTAGTTTGGATGAAAATGCAGAGCCAGCCCAGAAACTGAATTCCTGCATCATCAGAAAATGACCTAAAGACCACTTGAGGCCGGGCGCGGTAGCTCACGCCTGTAATCCTAGCACTCTGGGAGGCC
>JAQIFY010000037.1:0-17542 GCA_028533085.1 Varecia variegata
CATGGGACACTTCCTCTCACCTGGGATAGGGAGCAACGCCTCATGTCACTCACGGCATGGTTTGGTTGTTACGGTTAGGGATTAGGATTAGGGATAGGGTTTATGGTTAAATTCTAGTTTAGAGTTAGAGTTGGGGGTTAGGGTAAGTGGTTAGGTTTAGGGTTAGGAGTTAGGATTAGTGTTAGGGCTTAGGTTTAGCATTTAGTTTAAGGGCACAGGACCTGTCTAATCTATGGTGGGAGGCAGGCGGGCAGGGTCGTCATGACATCAATCCATTGTACCCTGGGCCTTGGACCCTGACTGTCACACCGGACTCAGGCAGAGCCTCATGTCACGAGTGGCATGTCTGGATTGTAGGATTCTTTAACTCTAAGGATGGAAGAAATTTGAGAATTAGATTTAGGGTTAGGATTAGGGTTAGGGTTAGGGTTTAGGGTTGTAAGTAGGGTTAGGGTTAAGGGTTAAGGGTAGTAATATTGTTAGGGTAAGGCGTTAACGTTAGAGTTAAGGTTAGGGTTTAGACTTAGGGGTTAGAGATAGGGTCGTTGTTTGTTTTGGGATAGGGGTAGCATTGTTGTAAGGGGTAGGGTTAGGATTAGCGTTGTGGTTAGGGTTCGGCGTAGCATTGTAGGGTTAGTTGTTCCGGTTAGGTTTTTGGTTTTGGTTAGGGGTTAGTGTTAGAGTTAGGGGTTAGGCTTTGGGGTTAGGGTTAATATTCGGGGTGAGGGTGAGGTTGAGGGGTTAGGATAAGCATTAGTGTTAGTTTTAGGTGTTGGAGTTAGGGTTAGGTGTAGGGGTTGCTGTTAGTGATTAGAATTAAGGCAAGGGCTCTATCTGGAATTTGCGGCTCAGGAACTGGGAACATCACCGTGACCTCACTCCACTGTACCCCGGGCAGGGGACCCTGCCTCTTACGTGGGATACAAGGGTGGAGCCTCATCTCACTCATGGCATGGTTTTGTTGTAGGCTTTCTTATGTCTGCGAATGGAAGAATTGTGAGAGTTACATTTGGGGTTAGGGTAAGGGATTAGGATTTTTGTCATGGTTAGGTTTTAGAGTTAGGGTTAAGGTTAGGTTTAGGGTTAGTGGTTGGGGTTTGGGTTGGGGTTAGGGTTAGGGGTAGGTTCAGGGTTTAGGGTTAGTTTAGGTTTATGGGTTAGTGTTAGGGTTATGGTTTAGGGGTTAGCATAAGGGGTAGGGGCAGGGGCAAGGTTACGGTTAGGGTTTAGGTTCAGGCTTTAAGGTTTAGGTTTAGGGTTAGGATTTGGCGTCAGGCTTAGAGTTGGTGTTAGGGTTTGGGCTTAGGGGGTAGGATTATGGATTAGGGTTATGGTTAGGGTTTAAGGTTAGGGTTAGTGTTAGGGTTAGGGGTTAGGGTTAGGGTTAGCGGTTAGGGGTTAGCGGTTAGGGTTAAGGTTAGGGGTTAGTGTTTATGTTAGGATAGGATTAGGGGCTTGGATTAGGGTTAGGGTTAGGATTAGGGGTTAGCGTTAGTGTTAGGGTTAGGGTTAGGCGTTAGGGGTTAGGGTTAAGGTTAGTGTTAGATTCAGGGTTAGGGGTTGGGGTTAGGGTTAGGGTTAATGATAGGGGTTAGGGTTAGTGTTAGGGTTAGGGTTTACGGTTAGGGTTAGCGGTTAGGGTTAGGGTTAGGTGTTAGGGGTCAGGGATTACGTTTAAAGTTAGGGCTTAGCGTTAGGATTTGGTTTAGGGTTAGGGTCTCAGGATTAGGCTGGGGTTAGAGTTTGGGGTTAGGGTTAGGGTTAAGGTTAGGGTTGGAGTTTAGTGGTGAGCTTAAGGGTTAGGGTTAGTGTTTACATTTCGGGTTTGGGTTAGGGTTCGGGTTCGGGTTCAGTTTCGGGTTCGGGTTCGGGTAGGGATATGGGTTAGGGTTAGGATTCAGGTTAGGGTTAGTGTTACGGGGTTAGGGTTAGGGTTAAGGTTAGGATTTAGGGTTAGTGTTAGGGTCAGGGGTTACGGCTAGGGATAGGGGTTAGGGATAGGGTTTGTTTTAGGGTTAGGGGCTAGGGCTTAGTGCTACGGTTAGGGTTTGGGGTTAGAGTTAGGGTTAAGGTTAGCGTTTGGGCTTAGGGGTGAGGTTCAGGGTTAGGTTTAGGGGTTACTGTTAGTGTTAGGGGTTAGGGTTAGGGGGTAGAGGTAGGGTTAGGGTTAGGGTTTGGGGTTGGGTTAGGTTTAGCATTTGGGTTTAGGGTTAGGGTGAGAGTTAGGGTTGGGGTTGGGGTTAGTGTTAGGGTTAGGATTAGGGTTAGGGGTTCGGGTTAGTGTTAGGGTTAGGGATTAGGGTTAGGGTTAGGGGTTATGGGTTAGTGTTAGTAGTACGGGTAGGGTCAGGGGTGGTGTTAGAGTTTAGGGTTAGGGTTAGGGTTAGGGTTTAGGGTTAGGCTTAGGCTTACGTTTAGAGTTAGGGGTTGGGTTTGGGGTTGGGGTTAAGGTTAAGTTTAGGGTTAGGGATTAGGGTTAGTGTTAGTGTTAGGGGTTACGGTTAGGGTTAGTGTTTAGGGGTTAGCATTATTAGTAGGGGTAGCTTCAGGGGTAGGGTAAGGGTTTAGGTTTAGGGATTAAGCTTTGGATTTAGGGTTAGGGTTAGGGTTTGGGGTTAGGCTTAGGGTTCCTGTTAGGTTTGGGCTTAGGGTTTAAGGATAGGGATTAGGGTTAGGGTTAGGGTTTTAAAGTTAGGGTTAGGGTTAGGGTTAATGTCAGGGGTTAGTGTTAGGGTTAGGGTTATGGGTTATGGGTTAGTTTTAAGGTCAGGGCTTAGGGTTAGGGTTTGATTGAGGGTTAGGGGCTAGGGTTCATGGCTACCGTTAGGTTTTGGGGTTAGAGTTAGGGTTCAGGTTAGCGTTAGGGGTTAGGGGTGAGGATAGGGTTACGTTTACGGGTTACGGTTAGGGTTAGGTTTAGGGCTCGGGTTCGGTTCAGGCTCAGGTTCAGGTTCGGGTTCGGGTTGGGATTCGGGTTAGGGTTAGGATTCAGGTTAGGGTTAGCGTTAGGGGTTAAGGGTTAGGGATAGGTTTAGGGTTTACGGTTACGGTTAGAGTCGGTTCTTAGGGTTAGGTGTTGGGGTTGGGGTTGGGTTTAAGTTTAGGGTTAGGTTTAGGGGATAAGGTTAGTGTTAGCATTAGGGTTAGGGTTTAGAGGTTACCGTTGGGGTAGGGTTAGGGTCAGGTATAGGGTAGGGTTTAGGGTTAGGGTTTAAGGTTTAGGGTTAGGGTTAGGGTTTGTGGTTAGGCTTCGGTTTGCTGTTAGGGTTCGGGATTACAGTTAGGGTTAGGGTTTAAGGTTAGGTTTAGTGTTAGGGTTTCGGTTTAGGGTTAGGGTTAGGGGTTAGGGGTTAGGCGTTAGGTTTAAGGTTAGGGCTTAGTGTTAGTGTTTGGTTTAGGGTTAGGTTTAGGATTTGTGGTTAGACTTACGTTTGGTGTTAAGGTTTAAGCTTAGGGTTTAGGGTTCGGGATTACGGTTAGGGTTAGGGTTTAAGGTTAGGGTTAGGGTTAGGGTTAGGGGTTAGGGTTACTGTTAGGGGTTAGGGGTTAGGGGTTAGTGTTTGGTTTAGTGTTAGGGTCTCGGGATTAGGGCTTCTGTTAGGGTTTGGGGTTACTGTTAGGTTTAAGGTTAGGGTTAGGGGTTAGGGGTCAGGTTTAGGGTTAGGGTTAGGGGTTGCAGTTAGGGTTTGGTTTAGGGTTCGTGTTAGGGTTAGGGTTAGGGTTAGGGTTAGGCTTGGGGTTGCGGTTAGGTTTATGTTTAGTGTTAAATGTTAGGGTTACTAATATGGTCAGAGTAAGTGCTTAAGGTTATTGTTAGGGTTTTATCTTAGGGGTTAGATTTAGAGTCGTTGTTCTGTTAGGGTTAGGGCCTAGGAATTTTGGCTAGGGTTAGGGTTCAGGATTAGTGTTAGGGTTAAAGTTAGGGTTAGGAGTTAGGGTTGAGGTTTATGGTTAGGGTTAGGGGTTACGATTATGGTCAGGGTTCGGGTTCGGGTTTAGCTTCGGGTTCGGGTTTGGATTGGGTTTCTGGTTAGTGTTAGGATTCAGGTTAAGGTTAGTGTTAGGGGTTAAGGGTTGGGGTTAGGGTTAGGTTTACGGTTAGGTTTAGGGTCAGGGGTTAGGATTAGGGTTAGTGGCTAGTGATTAGGGCTATGGTTAGGGTTCGGGATTCATGTTAGGGTTAAAGTTAGGATTAGGTGTTAGGGTTGAGGTTTAGGGTTAGGGTTAGGGGTTACGGTTATGGTTGTGGTTAGGGTTCGGGTTCGGGTTCAGGTTCGGTTTCAGGTTTGGATTGGGTTTTGGGTTAGTGTTAGGATTCAGGTTAGGGTTAGTGTTAGGGGTTAAGGGTTAGGGTTAGGGTTAGGGTTATGGTTTAGGGTTAGCGATAGGGTGGTGTTAGTGTTAGGTTTTGAGTTAGGATTGGGGTTGGTGTTAGCGTTATGGTTAGGGGTCATACTATGGTTAGAGTAAGGGCTTAAGGTTAGTGTTATTGTTTAGGCTTAGGGGTTAGAGTTAGGGTCGTTTTGTTAGGGTTAGGGATAGGGTTGTTGTAAGGTGTAGGGTTAGTTTTAGGGTTTTAGGGTTTGTTTTAATGGTTAGATATTTCGGTTTTTGTTAGAGGTCACTGTTACAGTTAGGTGTTTGTGTTTGGTGCTAGGATTAGGATTAGGATTGAGGGTTAGGTTGAGGAGTTAGCGTTCTGTTCAGTCTTTGGTTTAAGTGTTAGGGTTAGCATTAGGTTTAGGTTGAGGTGTTATCCTTGGGATTAGGGTTAGGGGATACAGTTAGGGATTAGGGTTAAGGCATTTGCCCTCTCTGTTCTATGCAGTGTTGGGAATTGGAACATCACCAGGAGCCCACTCCCTGTACCCAGGGCATGGGAGCCTGCCTCTCACCTGTGATACGGGAGAACAGCCTCATCTCACGCACGGCATGGGTTGGTTGTTGGCTTGCTTATCTCTGCGAATGGAAGAATTGTGAGAATTACATTTGGGGTTAGGGTAAGGGATTCTGATTTTTGTCAGGGTTAGCGGTTAGAGTTAGGGTTAGGGTTAGGTTTAGATTTAAGGGTTGGGGTTGGAATTGGGGTTAGGGTTAGGGTTAGGGTTAGGGGTTATGGTTAGTGTTAGAGTTACGGTTTGGGGTTAGGATTAGGGGTTAGGGTTTAGCATTAGGCGTAGGGGACGGGTTAGGTATAATGTTAGGGTTTAGGTTTAGAGTTTAAGGTTAGGCTTTATGGTTAGAGTTAGGGTCTTGGCTTCTGGGTTAGGGTTAGTGATTAGGGTTAGGGTTAGGGTTTAGGGTTAGGGTTAGGGATTAGGTTTAGCGTTAGGGTTTGGGGTTAGTTGTTATTGTTATGTTTAGGGGTTAGGGTTAGGGTTTGGTTTAGGGTTAGGGGCTAGGCATTAAGGCTACGGTTTTTGTCTGGAGTTAGGCTTAGCGTTAAGGTTAGGGTTAGGGGTTAGGGGTGAGGTTTAGTGTTAGGTTTAGGGGTTACGGTTGAGGTTAGGTTAGGGTTAGGGTTTAGGTTTAGGGTTAGTGTCAGGTGTTAGGGTTAAGTTTAGGGGTTGGGGTTAGGGGTGAGGGTTAGGGTTACGGTTAGGGTTATGGTTGGGGATAGGGTTAGGGTTCGGGGTTGGAGTTAGGGGATAGGGTTAGGGTTAGGGTTAAGTTTGGGGTTAGGGTTAGCACTAGTGTTGGGGACAGGGTTAGGGTTAGGTTTGCGGGTAGGGTTAGGGCTAGGGTTAGGGTTAGGTTTTGGTGTTAGTTTGTCTAATCTATGGTGACCTGTCTAATCTATGGTGAGAGGGATTGGGCAGGGTTCCCGTGACATCACTCCTAAATATGGTGGGCCTTCGGCAATGTCTGTCACGCAGGACTCAGGCGGAGGCTCATCCCATGCATGGCATGGCTGGATTGTAGGATTCCTTAACTCTGAGAATTGTTTTAGGGTTAGGGTTAGGGTTAGCATTGGAGTTAGGGTTAGGGTTAGGTTTGGGGTTAGGGTTAGGGTTAGGGTTGGGGGTGGTGTTGGGTTAAGGTTAGGGTTAAGGGTTAAGGGTAGTAATATTGTTAGTGTAAGGCATTAAGTATACGGTTTAGACTTAGGGGTTAGGGTTAGGGTCATTGTTTGGTTCGGGATAGGGGTAGGGTTGTTGTAAGGGGTCAGGTTAGGATTAAGGTTGTGGTTAGGGTTAGGGTTAGCGTTTTAGGGTTAGTGGTACTGGTTAAGTATTTCGGTTTTGGTTAGGGGTTACTGTTAGAGATAGGGGTTAGGGTTTGGAGTTAGGGTTAATATTAGGGGTGAGGATTAGGTTGAGGGGTTAGGGTAAGCAGTAGTGTCAGTTTAGTTGTTATGCTTAGGTTTAAGTTTAAGGATTGTTGTTAGGGATTACCATTAAGGCAAGGGCCCTATCTGGAATATTCGGCTCAGGAACTGGGAACATCACCGTGACCTCACTCCACTGTACCCCGGGCAGCGGAGCCTGCCTCTTACGTGGGATACAGTGGCTGAGCCTCATCTCACTCATGGCATGGTTCGATTGTAGGCTTTCTAATCTCTGTGAATGGAAAAATTGTGAGAATTATATTTCGGGTTAGAATAAGGGATTAAGATTTTTGTCAGGGTTAGGGGTTAGAGTGGGTTAGGGTTAGGTTTAGGGTTAGGGGTTGAAGTTGGCATTGGCGTTGGGTTTGGGGTTAGAGTTAGGGTTATTTTTAGGTTTAGGGTTAAGTATTAGTGTTATGGTTAGTGGTTAGGGTTATGGGTTAGGGGTTACATTTAGGGTTAGGGGTAGGATTAGGGTTTAGGGTTAGGCTTAGTGTTTGGACTTAGGGTTAGGGTTGGGGTTAGGGTTTCGGGTTAGCGGTTAGGGTTAGGGTTTAGGATTAGGGTTAGGGTTTAGGGATAGGGTTAGGGTTAGGGGTTAGGGTTTGGTTTAGTGTTAAGGTATGGGCCCTATCTGCTCTATGCGGGTCAGAAACTGTGCAAATCACCGTGATCCCACTCCTTTGTAACCACGGTATGGGATCTTGCCTCTTTGGTGGGATACAGGTGTGTAGCCTCATCTCTCGCATGGCACGAATTGGCTGTAGGGTTGCTTATCCCTGCGAATGGAAGAATTGTGACAATGACATTTGAGGTATGTGTAACCGGTTAGGATTTGGTTATGGTTAGGGGTTAGGGTTAGGGATTAGGATTAGTGTTAGGGTTACAGATAAGGTTAGGATTTAGAGTTAGTGTTAGGGTCAAAGGTTAGGGGTTATGGTCAGGTTTAGGGTTAGTGTTAGTGCTAGGATTTAGTGGTTAGTGTAAGGGCACAGGACCTGTCTAATCTATGGTGAGAGGGATCGGGCAGGGTTCCCGTGACATCACTCCTAAATATGGTGGGCCTTTGGCAATGTCTGTCACGCAGGACTCAGGCGGAGGCTCATCCCACGCATGGCATGGCTGGATTGTAGGATTCCTTAACTCTGAGAATGGAAAAAGTGTGAGAATTAGATTTAAGGTTAGGGTTTAGGGTTAGGATTAGGGTAGGGTTTAAGGTTAGGTTTAGGGTTATGGTTAAGTGTTATGGTTAAGTTAGTCATATGGTTAGAGTAAAGGGTTAAGGTTAGTGTTAGGGTTAGGGTTTAGGCTTTGGGGTTAGAGTCAGGGTCGTTGTTTGGTTAGTGTTATGGATAGCATTGTTTTAAGGGGTAGGGTTTGGGTTAGGGTTTTGGGTAGAGTTCGGGTTAGCGTTTTCGGGTTACTGTTTCTGGTTAGGTATTTCGGTTTTGTTAGGGGTTAGTGTTAGAGTTAGGGGTTACTGTTTGGGGTTAGGGTTCAGGTTAGCTGTGAGGATTAGGTTGAGGGCTTAGAGTTAAGCTTAGGGTTACTTTTAGGATTTAGGTTTAGCATTAGAGTTAGGTTGAGGTGTTGTCTTTGGGTTTAGGGTTAGGAGTTAGAGTTAGGGATTAGGGTTATGGCATGGGCCCTATCTGCTCTATGCAGGGTTAGGACTTGGAGCATTACTGGTACCACACTCCATTGCACCCAGGGCATGGGATACTGCATCTCACCTGGCACACTGGGGTGAAGCTTCATCTCAGGCATGGCATGGGTTGGTTTTAAGCTTGCTTATCTCTGCGAATGGAAGAGTGTGAGAATTACATTCTTGGTAAAGGTAAAGGGTTAGTATTATGGTTAGGGTTAAGGTTGGGTTTTAAGGTTAGGGAATATGATTAGGTTTATGGGTTAGATTTAAGGTTAGGGGTTAGGATTAATGTTAGGGTTTATCGTTAGTATTGGGGGTTAGAGTAAGTGGTTAGGTTTAGGCTTAGGGGTTGGGGTTGGGGTTGGGGTTAGGTTTAGGGTTAGGGATTAGGGTTATGGGTACAGTTTAGGTTAGGGTTAGGTTTAAGGTTAGCGCTTAGGGTTAGGTTTTCGGTTAGGGGTTAGGGTTAGGGTTAGGGGATAAGGTTAGGGTTAGGTTTAGAGTTAGGGTCTAGGGATTAGGACTAGGGTTAGGGTTTGGGATTAGGCTTACGGTTAAGGTTAGGGTTAGGGGTTAGGTGTGGGGTTTAGCATTAGGGTTAGGGGTTACGGTTAGGGTTCGGGTTCGGGTTCGGGTTGGGTTTCGGGTTAGGGTTAGGATTCAGGTTAGGGCTAGGGTTAGTGGTTAAGGGTTAGGGTTAGGGTTAGGGTTTAGGGTTATGGTTAGGGTCAGGGGTTATGGTTAGGCTTAGGGATAAGGTTTATCATTAGGGTTAGTGCTTAGGGTTAGGGTTAGTGCTTAATGTTAGGGTTAGAATTAGGGTAAGGGTTGGGGGTCAGGGTTAGGGTTGGGGATATGGTTAGGGTGAGGTTTAGGATTGGTGGTGGTGTTATTGTTAGGGTTAAGTGTTAGGGTTAATAATATGGTTACAGTACGGGCTTAAGGTTAGTGTTATTGCTTAGGCTTAGGGGTTAGAGTTAGGGTTGTTGTTTTGTTAGGTTTAGGGCTAGCGTTGTTCTAAGGGGTAGGGTTAGTCTTAGGTTTGTGGTTAGGATTAGTTTTAGCATTTCAGTGTTAGTTTTACTGGTTAGATATTTCGGTTTTTGTTAGAGGTCACCGTTAGAGTTAGGGGTTTGTGTTTGGGGCTAGGATTAGGTCTAGGTGTTAGTTTTAGCATTAGGTTTAGGTTGAATTGTTATCCTTGGGATTAGGGTTAGGGGATAGAGTTAGGGATTAGGGTTAAGGCATTTGCCTTAGGGTTTAAGGTTTGGGTTTAGGGTCAGGGTTAGTGTTTCAGGTCAGGGTTAGGATTGGTGTTAGGGTTTCGGTTTAGGGCTTAGGTTTAGGGATTAGGGTTAGGGTTAGGCTTTAGGGTTGGGATTAGGGTTAGGGTTAGTGTTTATGGTTAGGGTTAGGATTAGGAGTTGGGAGTTAGGGTTAGGGCTTAGGGTTAGGGTTAGGTTTAGGGTTAGGGGCTAGGGATTATGGGTAGGGTTAAGGTTTGGTGTTAGGGTTAGTTTTTAGGGTAGGTTTAGGGGTTAGTGGTGAGGTTTATGGTTAGGTTTAGTGGTTACGTTTAGGGTTAGTGTTAGGGTTCAGGTTCGGGCTCGGGTTCGGGTTCAGTTTCGGGATCAGGTTCGGATTGTGTTTCGGGATATGTTTAGGATTCAGGTTAGGGTTAGTGTTGGGGAACCCTAACCCTAACTCCTAAACCTAACCCTGACCCGTAAAAACTAACCCTAACCATAACACTAGCACCTAACACTAACTCTAACACTAAACCTTAAGATTAACCCTAATCCCTAACCATAGCACCTAAGCCCAAAACCTAACCCTATCTCTAAACCCTAACCTCAAACTCTATCATGAAAGCATAACCCTAGCCCTACCCCTAATGCTAACCCCTAAGCCCTAACCCTAACCCCAATTCTAACACTAATCCTAACCCCTAACCCTAACCCTATCACTAAACCCAACCCCAAACCCAACTCCTAATCATAAACCTAACCCTAAGCCTAAATCTAACCACTAACCTTGACAAACATCCTAATCCCTTACCCTAACCCCAAAGGTAATTCTCACAATTCTTCCATTCGCAGAGATAAGCAAGCTTAAAACCAAACCATGCCATGCCTGAGATGAGGCTGTGCTCCGGTACCGCAGGTGAGAGGCAGAGTCCGATCCCTGGGTACAGTGGAGTGGGCTCCCAGTGATGCCCCAAGTTCCAACCCTGCATAGAACAGATAGGGAAAATGCCATAACCCTAATTCCTAGACTTATCCTCTAACCCTAATCCCAAGGATAACACCTCAACCTAACCCTCACACCTAAACATAATCGTAGCCCCAAACACAAACCCCTAACTCTCACAGTGACCTCTAACAAAAACCGAAATACTTAACCAGTAAAACTGACCCTAAAATGATAAAAATAACCCAAACCACAAAACTAACACTAACCCTACCCCTGAGAACAACCCTAGCCCTAACCATAACAAAACGACGACCCTAACTATAACCCCTAAGCCTAAACCCTAACACTAACCTTAAGCCCTTAATTTTACCATAATACTAACCCTAAAATTTAACCCTAACTCCAACCCTAACCCCACCCACAAACTTAACCCTAACCCCTAACCCTAACCCTAACCCTAAACCCTAACATTAACACTAACCCTAACACTTAACTCCTAACTGTGATGTTAACCTCAATCCTAACCCTAACCCGAAACCAAACACGAACCCGAACCTGAACCCAAACCCGAACTCTCACCCTAACTGTAATCCCTAACCATAGCCCTAAGCCTCAACCCTAACTGCTAACCCTAACCTTAACCCTAAACCTAACCGCAAACCATAACCCCAGCCCTAATCCCTTGCACCTAACCATAAGCCTAACCCTAAACCTAACTCCTAAACCTAACCCTAACCCTTAAAATCTAACCCTAACCCTAACACTAACCCGAACCCTAACCCTAACCCCAACCCAAAGCCTAACCCTAACCCTACCTCTAACCACTAACCCTAACCCTAACCCCTAACCCCAAGCATAACACCTGACCCTAACCCAAACCCTAACCCCTAAACCTAACCCTAACCCTAACCTGAACACTAACGCTAACCCAAAACACAACCACACCAGGACCGGAACCCAAAACCGAACGATAACCCTAATCCTAACTGTAACCCCTAAACCTAACCGTAAACCTCACACCTAACCCCTAACCCTCACCTTAAAACTAACCCTAAACCGAAACCCTAACCCTAGCCCTAACCCTATCCCCTAACCCTAAACCTAACCCTAACCCCTAAACCTAACCCTAACGCGCAACCCCTAACCCTAACCCTAAACCTAAACCCTAAACCTAACTGTAATCCTAACCCTAAAGCCTAACCCTAACCGTAATCCCTAACCCTAACCCCTAAGCCGAAACCCTAACACCAATCCTAAGCCTAACGCCAAAGCCTAACCCTAACCGTAAACCCAAACCTTAATCCCTAACCCTAAACTCTAACCCTACACCTAACCGTATCCCTAACACTAACGCTAACCCCTAACTCCTAACCCTAACACTAACCCCTAACCCTAACCATTACTCCTAATCCTAACCCTAACCCCAACCCCAACCCCAACCCCAAGCCCTAACCCTAAACCTAACCCTAACCCTAACTCTATCACCTAACAATGACAAAATTCCTAATCCCTTACCCGAACCCCAAACGTAATTCTCACAATTCTTCCATCTGCAGAGATAAGAAAGCCTACAACGAAACCATGCCATGAGTGGGATGAGGCTCCACCGCTGTATCCCACATAAGAGGCAGGGTCCCATGCCCTGGGTACAGTGGAGTGGGGTTTATGTTCCCAGTCCCTGAGCCACATATTCCAGACAGGGCCCTTGCCTTAACCATAATCCCTAAAAGCAACCCCTACCCCTAACCCTAACCCTAACACGTATAACTAACACTAATGCTTACCCTACCCCCTCAACCTAACCCTCACCCCTAATATTAACCCTAACTCCAAACCCTAACCCTTAACTCTAACACTAACCCCTAACTAAAACAGAAATACCTATCCAGTGCCACTACCCCTACAACGCTAAGCCTAACAATAACCACAACCCTAATCCTAACCCTACCCCTTACAACAGCCATACCCTTATCCCAAACCAAACAATGACTCTAACTCTAACCCCTATGTCTAAACCCTAACCTTAACACTAACCTTAAAGCCTTACACTAAAAATATTACTACCCTTAACCCTTAACCCTAACCCTAAATCTAGCTCTCACACTTCTTCCATCCTAAGAGTTAAGGAATCCTAAAGTCCAGCATGCCACGCATGAGATGAGGCTCCACCTGAGTCCTTCGTGACAGTCAGGATCCAAGGCCCAGGGTACAATGGATTGATGTCACAGCGACCCTGCCTGCCCGCCTCCCACCATAGATTAGACAAGTCCTGTGCCCTTAAAATAAAGGCTAAACCTAAGCCCTAACACTAACCCTAACCCTGATCCCTAAATCTAACCCCTTACCCTAACCTCGAACTCTAAATCTAAACCTGAAATTTACACTAACCCCTAAACCTAATCCTAATCCCTAAACATAAGCCCTAACCCTAACCAAAATACTGACCCCTTACCCTTCCCCAAATGTAATTCTCACACTTCTTCCGTTGGCAGAGATAAGCAAGCCTACAACCAATCCATGCAATGCATGAGATGAGGCTCCACCCCTGTATCTCTCATAAGGGACAGGGTCCCATGCCCTGGGTAAAATGGAGTGCAGTCACGGTGATGTTCCCAGTTCCTGACCCGCGTAGATGACACAGGGCCCATGTCGTAACCGTAATCCCTAACCACAACCCCTAAACCTAACCCTAAACCTAACACCTAACCATAACTGTAACACTAAGCCTAAACCCTCAACCTAACACTCATCTCTAACCCTAACGCTAGCCCAAACGTTATCACCTAACACGAATCCCTAACTGTAACCGTAGCACCTAAACCATAAAACTAAGCCTTAAATGCTAATAGCCTAACACTAAGCACAAACCTAGCCCTTAAAACAATGCTAGCCCTAACCATACCCAAACAATGACCCCAATCCTAAACCCTAAGCCCTAAACCTAAAACTATACTTAACCCCTAACCCTAACCATAATCTTAACCCTAATGATAAACCTAACCCTAATCCTAACCCTAAATCTAATTCTCACACTTCTTCCATTCTCAAAGTTAAGCAAACCTACAATCCTCCCATGCTATGCGTGAGATGAGCCTCCGCACGAACACTGTGTGACACTGGGGGCCCCGGACCCAGTGTAGGATGGAGTGATATTACAGCGACCCTCCTGAGCCCCTGTCACCATAGATTAGACAGACCCTGTGCTCTTAAACTAACCACTAAATCTAAGCCCTAACACTAACCCTCAACCTAACCCCTAACTCTAACCCCCAACACTAACTCTAACCCTAAAATTAATGCTAAACCATAACCTTAAAACTAACCCCTAAACATAATCATATTCCCTATCCCTAAAACCCAAACCGAACGCTAACCTTAACCATAATCCTAACCCTTTACCCTTACCCCAAATATAATTGTCACACTCTTCCATTCGCAGAGATAAGCAAGCTTAAAACCAACCAATGCCATGCCTGAGATGAGGCTTTGCACCTGCGTCCCAGGTGACAGACAGGGTCCCATGCCCTGTGTACAGTGGATTGGGGTCCCAGCGAGGCTCCAAGTCCTAACACTGCATAGAGCAGATAGGGCCCATGCTGTAACACTAATCCCTAACTCTAACCCCTAACCCTAAACCCAAGGATAACACCGCAACCTAACTCTAATGCTAACCCTAACCCCTAAGCCCAACCCTAAGCTTAACCCTAAGCCCTCAACCTAATCCTCACAGCTAACCTGAACGCTAACCTGAACCCCTAACCCCTAACTTTACACTTAGCGCTAACAATAACAATAGTACCTAAACCCTAAAACTAACCCTAAATATCTAACACTAACCCTAACCCTACCCAAAACCCTAACCCGAACCCTGCGTCTTACAAAAACCCTAGCCCTAACACTAACTAATCCACGACCCCCAATCCTAAAGCCTAATCATAAGCCCTGACCCTGATATTAATCTTAAGCCCTAACCCTAACGACAATCCCAACCCTAACTCCTAACTCTAACCCTAAACCTAACACTAAACCTAATCCTAAATCTAATTCTCACCCTTCTTCCATTCTCAGAGTTAAGCAAGCCTACATTCCTCCCATGCCATAGGTGAGAGGAGGCTAGGCCGAATCCTGCATGATAGTCAGACCCAGGGCCCAGGGTACGATGGAGTGGTGTCGCAGCGACCTTTCCAACATCTCTGACCATAGATAGGAGAGGTCCTTTGCTGTTAAAGGAACCGCTAAATCAAAGCCATAGCAATAACCCTAGAACCTAAACATAAATGGAACCCTTGACACTAACCACCAACACTAACTCAAAATGGTAACCTTAATCTTAACCACTAAACTTAAAACTAACCCCTAAATCTAACCCTATGCCCTAACCCTGAAACCGAACCCTAACCCTAACCATAATCTTAACCTCTTTCCCTTATCCTAAATTTAATTATCACACCTCTTCAATTCGCAGAGATAAGCAAGACTAAAACCAACCGATACCATGCCTGAGATGAGGCTGTGCTCCGGTATCCCAGTTGAGAGGCAGGGTCCCATGCCATGGGTACAATGGAGTGGGATCGGGGTGATGTTTCAAGTCCCAACCTTGCATAGAACAGAGAGGGAAAATGCCTTAACCCTAATCCCTAACTCTGTCCCCTAACCCTAATCCCAAGGATAACACCTCAACCTAAATGTAATGCTAAGCCTAACACCTAAACCAAAGCCTTAGCTGAACGCTAACTCCTTAACCTAACCCTCACCCCTAAACGTAATTCTAGCCCCAAACACAAACCCCTAACTGTAACAGTGACCTCTAACAAAAACCGAAAAACCAAACCAGAAAAACTAACCCTAAAATGCTAAAAGTAATGATAACGACAACCATAACACTAACTCTACCCCTTAGAACAACCTTAGGCCTAACCCTAACAAAACAATGACCCTAACTCTAACCTCAAAGCCTAAACCCTAACACTAAAATTAAGCCCTTACTCTAACCATATTACTAACCCTAACACTTAACCCTAACCCTAACGTAAACCACAACCCCACCCCTAACCCTAACCCTAACCCCTAAACTTAACCCTAACCTCTGACTCTAACCCTAACACTAAACCCTAAAACAAACCCTAACCGTAACCCTAACCCTTAACCCCTAACACTAACCTTAACATGAGTCGTAACCCTAAGCCGAATCCCAATCCGAACCCTAACCCGAACCTGAACCCGAAGCCAAACCCGAACCCTAACCCTAACCCTAACTGTAACCCCTAACCCTAACACTATACCTCACCTCTAACCCCTAACCCTAACCTTAAAACTAACCTTAACCCCAAACCCTAACCCCAGCCCTAATCCCGAAACACTAAACCTAAACCAAACACTAACCCTAAGTCCTAACCTTAAAACTAACCCCTAAGCCCTGACCGCTACCCCAACCCTAACACTAACCCTAACCCCTAACCCTAACCCTGACCCTAACCCGAACCCCAACCCCAACCCCTAACACTAATCACTGACCCTAATGCTAAACCTAAAAACTAACCCGGAATCTAACCCTAACCGTAACCATTAACCCCTAATCCTAAACCTAACCTGAATCCTAACCCTAACCAGAAACAAAACCTGAACCCGAAACTGAACCTGATCCCGAAGTCGAACCCTAACACTAACCCTAACCCCTAACACTAAACCCTAACCCTAACCCTAACCAGTAACACCTAACAGTAACCCTAACCCTAACCCTAACTCTATCCCTAACCGTAAACCCTAACCCTCACCCTAATCCCTAACCCTAGCCCGTAAGCCCAAAGCCTAAGACCAACCCTAAGCCTAACCCCAAACTCTAACCCCTAACCATAAACCCTAATCCTAAACCCTAACACTACACCTAACCCTAAAACTAACTCTAAACCCTAACCCTAACCCTAACACTAACCATAACCCTTACCCCTAACACTAACCAAAATCCTAAACCCTAACCCTAACCCCTAACCCTAACCCCTAAGCCTAACCCCTAATCCTAACCATAACCCTAACCCCTAACACACACCCTAACCCTAACCACTAACCCTAACCCTAACACTGAACCCTAACCCAAACCCTAACCCTAAACCCTAACCCTAATCCGGAACCTAATCTGAACCCAAAGCATAACCCTAACCCAAACCCTAACCCGAATCGTAACCCGAACCCCAACCCGAACTTGAACCCTAACCCGAACCCGAACCCAAACCCAACCCCTAACCCGAACCGCAAGCCTAACGCCTAAACCTAAACCTAACCCTAACGCTAATCCTAACTCTATCCCCAGCCCTAATCCCAAGGATAACACCTCAACCTAAACCTAATGCTAACCCTAACACCTAAACCTAAGCCTAAGCTGAACACTAACCCCTCAACCTAACCCGCACCCCTAAACCTAATCCTAGCCACAAATACTAACCCCTAACTCTAACAGTGACCTCTAACAAAAACCGAAAAACCTATCCAGTAAAACTATCCCCACAACGATAAAAATAACCCTACCACAAAACTAACACTAACCCTACCCCTGAGAACAACCCTAGCCCTAACAGTAACAAAACAACGATGCTAACTCTACCTAACCCTGAAGTTAACCTTAAGCCCTACACCTAACTGTAATCCTAACCCTAACCCTTAACCCTAACCCTAAAATTAAACCTAATCCTAAATCTAATTTTCACACTTATTCCATTCTCAGAGATAAGCAAGCCTACATTCCTCCCATGCCATAGGTGAGATGAGGCTAGGCCGAGTCCTGCATGACAGTCAGACCCAGGGCCCACGGTACGATGGAGTGGTGTCGCAGCAACATTTACACTCTCTCTCACCATAGATAGGACAGGTACTGGGCCCTTAAACTAACCACTAAACCTAAGGCGTAACAATAGCACTAGCACCTAACCATAATTCAATCCCCTGACCCTAAACCCCAACACTAACTCTAAATGCTAACCTTAACCGTACACATTAACCTTAAAACTAACCCCTAAATCTAATGCTACACCCTAACTCTAAAAAAAAAAATTAACCCTAACGATAATCTTAACCCCTTTCCCTTACCTAAATGTAAATCTCATACCTCTTCCATTCACAGAGATAAATAAGACGATAACCAACCGATGCCATGCCTGAGATGAGGCTGTGCTCTGGTATCCCAGGTGAGAAGCAGGGTCCCATGCCCTGGGTACAATGGAGTGGGCTCTCAGTGATGCTCCAAGTCCCAACCATGCATGCAACAGAGAGGGCAAATGCCTTAACCCTAATCCCTAACTCTATCCCCTAGCCCTAATCCCAAGGATAACACCTCAACCTAAACCTAATGAAAACCCTAACACCTAAACCAAAACCTTAGC
>JAQIFY010003701.1:0-12339 GCA_028533085.1 Varecia variegata
CTACCCAGAAGAACAAAAGTCATTCTATAATAAAGATACTTGCACCCAAATGTTTATAGCAGCACAATTCACAATCGCTAAGAGGTGGAAACAACCCAAATGTCCATCAATTCATGAATGGATTAGTAAAATGTGATATCTTTATACCATGGAGTATTACTCAGCTATAAGAAACAACGATGATACAACATCTCTTTGGTTCTCCTGGGGAGAGTTGGAACCCATTCTATTAAGTGAAGTATCCCAAGAATGGAAAAATAAGCACCACATGTACTCCCCAGAAAATTGGTTTCCCTGATCAACACCTGGGTGCACATTTGGGAATGATACCAATTGGGTGTCGGACAGAGGTGGGGGGAGGGGATGGGTGTATATCTACATGATGAGAGCGAAGCGAACTGTCAGTGCAATGGACGTACTTGAAGATCTGACTCGGGGTGTTGGGGGTGGGGGAGGGGCAGGGTGTTTACCTACATGATGAGTGCGATGTGCACTGTTGGGGGAATGGACACCCTTGAGGCTCGGTCTCGGGGGGTTGGGAGGGGCATGGGCAATATACTTAACCAGAACGGTTGTAGCCCCATAATAAGCTATAATAAATAAAAAAAAAATAGAAGTCCTTATTCTTTAAAAGCCATCCCTAAAAAGTGAAAACATAAGCCACATAGTGGGAGATATTTAGCACATATATGACAAAGAAAGAGCTCAAATCCAAAGAATATTAAAAACTTCTCCTGCCATTAAGAAAAGATAGAGAATATAGAAGGGTACGGACAAAATATGTGAAAAAGCATTTCACAACTTAGGATATCTACATGGTCATCCAATATAATGAATAATATTAAAAAGTAAGTAAATTCTAAGTGTTGAAAAAGATGTAAAATAATGAAAAATTTCATAGATTACTGGTTGAAGTGTAACTTGATATGATCACTGCAATAGCTGTTTGGCATTGAACTTCCTCTGTTATCCTGCAAATGCATACTAGGAAGATACCCAAAAGAACTGTGTAATCACATGCACAACAGTACATGAATATGAATAGGCAGAACAGTGATTTCATAATGGGCAATACTAGCAAGTGGCTTAAATGTCCAATACACTTGAATGAATGTTTGAATTGTGAAATAATCCATAAAGGATAATGAGTAATCAACAAACCCCATACATTAAGAATAAATGACACACAATATAGTTAGTAAAAAAACTAAATAAAAAATCTTACATATTGTATATTTCTTTTAAAATGAAGTTCAAAACTGGGAAATTTAATTGTAATGTTTAAGAATTTATAAATATATTAGAAAACAATAAAGAATATAAAATAACAGATTATCTTAAAAGCCAAGGTATTGGTTATCTTTGGAAAAGTAGATGAGAAAGTGACTGGAGAGGACAGAAAGGGACTTTAAGGCTGCTGGCAATATTCTATACTTTTATCTGAGTCAAGACATGTTCACTTTATAGTAATTTATAAGCTTACAGTTCTGTTTTGTATACCTATCTGCCTGTGTGTTATATTTTTACAATAAATGTAACAATGGGTGTTAAAATGCAACAGGATTTAGATCACTCATTGAGGAGACCCACTCCATGTCCATCTGGGCCATTTACCAAGGCGTGTCAGCCCAGGGATCTGGCAGTGGTTACCAAAAAGGTCAAACTTTTAATCATACTTTAGCTTTTGTTTGTTTATAAGACTAAATGAATAAATGAAAGTTATACCCTAGAGTGTGTATCAAAGTTCAAAGCTAAGGAAGTCAAATTCAGTGACTGAGACAAACACAACATTATAGAAGCTAACAATGGAAAGAAGTAGAAAGTAAGAGTAAATGCTGAAAGTAATTCCACGTGTATTTTTACTAATCACTGATCAACCATGCTGTTTGAGAATTCGCTAGTCTAGCTATGGACAGAGTAAAACAGTAACAAATTACAAACCAAATGACTGTATCATACTAAATATTTGACCATGGGTTTTTGTAAGTCATCTAAAAACATAGTCTTGTTTATTACTGTCAGTTCTTTCAAGGTCCCCAAAAGAAATAGTATACTCAGAACTTAAGACCAAACCTACACATTCTTATTAATATTATGCTTTGCCACCAAAGCCCAATATGATCCTTTTTTTTTTTTTTTTTGAGCCAGGCTGATAAGGCATTCTTTTGTCTACATTAAAGGCAAACTTAAAGACCTTATTTCCATTTTTTCTTAGCCCACATCTATTCTAAGATTTACATGATAAGAAAAAAATAAGTGCAAAGAAAAGCATATCCTCATGTGTAAGAAAAGACAGAGAGCTCTCCTCAAGGCTTACTGAATTGTGGGTCTTTCTAGGCTTTGTTATCTAGGGTAAGAAGTTAGCCGAGGCTCATAAGTAGAGGAGATAGAAACACTCCCAAAGAATGGATTTCCAGAAGTAAACAGTATGAATCTAACACCATGGACCTAGCTCTTGAATTGTCTATATCAGTATTTCTCCTTGGGAATTGAATAGATAGGGTAAGAAAGACCAAAATGCAGCATTGTATACACCTGGGGCCAGATGGTTGGGCAGCTATGCTTTTCTTGATTGGGTCTAATAATAATGGCTGCCCTGCACTAGGGTTGCATGAAATGTGCCAGACACTGTTCTAAATGTTATTCATATACTACCTCATATACATCACAAAAAGTGAATAAGGAAAGTGTTACATTTTACAAGTAGGGAAAGCAATGGTCAAAGAGGCTAAAAAAATTGCATGAGGTTATGCATGGTAATAAAGGAAGCCAGGATTTAATGAAGAACTTACAGATTTCTGAACGAATATCTTTCCACCTAAACCATGCTGACTTATGAGAGTCCTCCCATACACTCATCACTACATATGAACACTTGAAGACAGTTTTGGATTACCATTTAATTAAAAAAATAAATATTAAATAAATAAAAATTTAAAGAATAAAAACAGAAAAAGGAAAGTTATTTATAAGAATAAGAAAATTCATCAGGAAGGTACAATATATTCTGCTATGACACAAGATCTTAAAAGATTTTTACTTTTCAAGTATGAATGTGGAATTAAAGATGGGTTAAACTTATAGAATTGTATAAGTTCTATTATGATGCTATACATATAGAATGCTGTAATTTAGTGCTATGATTTACATAGACATATAAAATCTAATATTTCTCTAAAAAATATATTTCTTATGAACTATGAAAGAGCCCATTTAAAACTAAGTCAAATGAATGATTCTTTACAAGCAGGTAGGGAGTTTATAAATTTCTATACCACCAAATATTATGCATAATAAACAGCTAAGTTAAATTTCTGTTTGATAGACAAAAGCAAGTCTTAGTGACATTTGTGGAACTCTCCTAACTCTGCCATTATATGAATTATTCTGGCCAAAATTACAAAAAACTAAAATCATGGAAAGGATAGATCATTGGCCCAGTCAGTATGGAAAGTCTTCTATACTGAGGTATCCATTTTCTAGTTGTGATTGCCTGAATTATTTGGATTTTCTCTTTTCAATCTTTTTACCTCACTCATTATACAAGAAATGTATAAATTTCTACTACAAAGGTAGAGACTAACCATTTAGAGCTGCATTCCAAATTACTATGATGAATAAAAGTGTTTAATAATTGTAATAACTTTGTAACCCCTTGACAATCTTACAGATAATTATTATTTTAGACTATAAATACTACCTCCAAAAAGGCAAACTGTCATCTACTTTGAATCATGTAATTGTCAGTCTTCTGTTCAAAATTCTAAACCATAGCAACAGAAATTTACTTACCATTTTAAGGAATGCAGGTAGGAAACTAAAGGGAATAATTAGCTAAGAGACCAACAGACAGAAATGTAAGGATGTTTAAATATTTCATGTGAATTCATTATTTAGTTCAATTGTGTTTATTTAGAAGAGTGTGTATTTATGTATACATATACATTCCCCATGTGTGTGTGTTATATTCCTCATAAAATATATATTCTATATATACATACACATGTGGTATTGCATGTATGGGATACATATATTCCATATATATGAAATTAATATATGTTTTATTACACATACACACACACCACATATACACACACATATTCCAAGATGAAGTAGAAATCTATGTCCATTGCTTTTACAATTGTTAGGGATGGAACAGTTCTTGTAAACATCCTGTTTTAGAGAGCTAAATCACATTATGTGAAAGACAAATCAATACACTCGTTTCCAGGGAAAAATTGGAGATTTAATTTATCTTAGATCTATGTTCAGAAGTTAGGCAGTAACTGAGTGTTACTTTGATCCATAGAACTTTTCAGAATAACCTTTATATCGTAACAACTGCTAATAGATACATTTCCTTTTGTCTTATTATTATTAGCACTTTTGTTATTATTATTTACATAAAGTACCCAAAAGACAAATCCAGGTGAAATACAAAAGTTATATTCAAAAAATATATTTGAACGATTTTAAATTTAAACATACTTTATGATATTGTGATAATTGTATTAATTTAAGAAATCTAAGTTTTTTCAAGAAATCTTCTAGCATAAGTCTCTTGCTCAAGGCGACACTTCTGTGAAAGATTGAAGTTCACAAAGATTGAAGTACTAGAGTCTGCCATAAATCAACATATGCATTTGGTAATATACTTTAGGGGACAATTATGAAACTGTCAGAGAAAACATATTGGTTATTTAGATACCATGCAGACCCAGCCCCATTAATATAATCTGTACTGTTAAAATGCAAACAACAATAAAACACATCAAATTATTTATTACCTTTACATACAAAAGACTGACCATTTGGTTAAATTTAGTTGTGGTTTGTTTAGAATATGTCACTTTGTATTAATGGGGAGGTTTTGCTGAGACCCTAAGATGATGGATAGGAGCTAGAAGGAGAGGTGAAGGTGAATATATTCAAACTGCTCTGAGAACCATTTGTCTAATTCTGAAATTCTTTACCTGAATCCTGGCTGCAAAGATCTAAAAGCTTCAGAATGATCTGAGCAAATATACTGATGGCAAAACATAGGAGAAGTTGTTGCTGCAATCAAATATATGTGGGATGTGCAAGAAAGAGAGTTAGCATCTAGATTCTGCTCAAGAAAGTTGCTTGGTAGTGGTGAGAAGGACTGGGAGTGAACAGCTGGATTCCTAGGAGGATGTGGAAGCCAGATGTGAGAATTCTAATCCAGTAAAAATATTTTAGTCATCAAAAAGACTAGCTATTAAGAATACAGCAGGGTGGCTATAACATGAATTTAGATCTTTGAAATGAAAATGGCTATAAGGAAAAAAAAAGACAGAAAGAATATTTCTGTAAAATCTTGGATCACAAGTAGCACTGCTTTTGGGACCCTGTAGTGGGATGTGACATAAGGGAGAAAAAGTTTCCTTCTCTTCCTTGCTACAATCCCTTTGGTAGAATTGTCACATTATTTCAGCACCATGAATACTTTGGTGGCAGGGCCAAATGATAGACAGAAACAGGCATACAGGACACAAACGGATATATCTGGCAGAGTAGTGAAAGTACCCCTGCACTTGGTGAAAAAGATACAGAGGTTTGGTGAAAATATTAAACTGTCTGGTAGAACACCGTGGTATCTGAACAGATGTGAGTGCCCTGGAAAGCAGAAATCAGGAGGCCTAATCAAGACAACTTTGAGGACCCATAAAAGAGCAAGAGAAACTGCAATGGTCAGTGGACGAAGAAGATAAAAAGCAGTTAGATCTAAAGCAATGGTAAAACCATGATAACCCCAGTGGAGGTGGTTAGGCTTGGTCAACCAACAGCATACACTGTGGAACAGCATGCACAGAAAATAGAATATGGCTCCAGCAGAGAAGAAGCAACACCAATAGAAGTGGGCTGAGTCATGATTATATGCAGAAATCAGAGCACTCCCCTAAGTTCTTGAAAGTTTGTCAGGCAATGGGTTGAGTGGTGGGGTGGGCAATGAAAACTGAGTTCTGACATTTTCTAGATAGTTGTACCATCCAAAAGATTTTCAATTATGTTACTATAAAAAATTTACATCCAGAACATGGAGGGAAAAATCAATTTATCAACATTTAAACAATTGAAAATATAACTTATTTTCTTAAATTTTTCTATCAATGATATTTGAGTAAAAAGGACAATCCATCATGCTAAGAAAACCCTATATCAAAGTGGGCCAAGTTTATTTTTCATTTAGCTGGATTCCCTGAAATTATAATGGGAAAGTACATGAAAATTTAGATAGTACTACATCCTCAAAAATATCGTTTTTAGAAGTGAACAATATTGATGAATGTTCAACAGTTTACATATGCTTCTAATTATTGGATATTAAAGTCATTTTTAAATTTTTACCATTGTGAATAATGCCACAATAAACACATTTTGCCTAACACTTCCCCTGCCACACACACAGGATAATTTTCTTATACCAGAATCTAGGAAGTGAAATTGCTTAAGGCACTTAACAAATATTGCTAAATTATTTTTAAAATTGGTAATTCAAACTACTTCTACCAGCAAAGACAGACAGTACACATTTTACCTTTGTTTTATCAACATAAAGCATTCTTTGGTTTTTCCTAAGCTGAAAGGGAAAAATGCATGTTTTATTGATGGTTTAATTGGCAATTTTTACTAATAAGTTTTATGATTTTTCAAGTCAATTATTTGTTATGATAATTTTAGTGGTATTTTTGCCACTAATATTTTAGAGCTTTGGTGTTGCTTGCAAATTTGTATGAATTATTTTTAATTATCTACTTACATTTGCAGCAAATAATTTTCAAATACATTAATTTCATTCCATATTAAACACAGGGATTTTTCTATTACAATGTACTTAAATCTATTTGCCTTTTCTTTGTACCTTTTCCCATTATATCTGAACTTGGAAAATTTGTTTTCCACTACTTCCACCCAGATTTAATAAATATTAATTTTTGTTTTCTTCTGTCTCTATAAATAAGTAAATATTCAACATACTTGAAATTTGTTTTGATATAAGTTGTGAAGTAAACAGCGTAATGATTTTTCTTGATAAATTGCAAAGCAGTCATTTCAATGTGATTTATCGAATTATATATTTTTTCCATTCTTTTAGTAGGTCTTCCTACATATAGTTTTAACAATTATTGATCAACCCAGGCAAAGATTTAACCCAATATATGTGTTGGTTATCTACTGCATGCATGATAGTATAATAGTGAAAAATACACATTACCTATTACTGAGAAGAAAACTAGTCTTTATTTGTCCCATAGTTTTCTTATAATAATTTTTCTATCTTTATTTAAAGCCCACATATGTGGAATAGCATGACAGTAAATGTTAAGTTTCATATTTCCTAGATACTAACCATTATTAGTGCATGATTTTCATAATCTTCTCTAATTCTGGCAAAACTTGATATAATATACAATGTTCATAATTTACCTTCTAGGGTAAAGAGTATAATTTACCATTTTATGCAAACAGTATTTATATATTAGGTGACTTGTACATGATTAAGAAATGAAATTAAAATCTGGCATCAGATACATTTGGATTCAAATTTTGGCCTGGGAATTTGTTAGTCTTTAGGAAATTATTTAACCTCTCCAATCCTGAATTTTGTTTTATATCTGTGAACAGTAATGCTGAATTTTTAATTGCAAAATGACTTCCTAGCACTGACCATGGCATACAGTGGCCCAAGGTTATATATTTAATGGTTTTTGGCATGAAATTAATTTTTAATATTTTATACCATACTTTAATTACCTAGCAGCTACATGTAATAGAAAATTAAAGACGTAGACTGGCACTTACTTCAGAAGAGAGGGTCAATGGGTTATCAACTATGCCAGACTATTCTGATCCTGGCTGGGTAAAGCTAAGGAATAAAAATGAAGTAATAGCTTATAATAATAGTACAAATAGGGATAGGGACACTACAGTTCCAATAAGAGGACTGCATAAAAGTAGTAAAGAAAAGAACACTTTGGCTGACCCCAAACTTCAAAGGAAGGCTTGAATGGAAAGCTCAACTAAGTTCAGGGCAGCTTTACATTTCATTATAATAAATAATAATTCCTTAAATCTCCAAGTTCAAATGGCAGCATCCATTAGTCTCTACTAAATTCTCTGCTAAATTTTTATTAAGTATAGCGAAGGACACTCATGCACACAGAACTGAAAATTCACAACAGCATTAAAAACCAAGTTATGCCAGAGTTTGTGATGAGGTTGGGGGCAGTAGGAGGGTGAATTTGTATTAAAAGTGAGGATGTTCCATTTATAAAGAAAATTATAGTATGTAACTGAGAGATAAAAAAGGATAGTTTTCAATAAATGCCAAAGCCCCTATTAATGTAAAATTTACCCTATTGGAAGGTGTCAGTGAATCAGACTTTAGTATAGATAGGAATTCCGTAACAGGTAACATCCAGACTAGAGAAAAAATGGAATTAATTTCTTAAAAATAATTCAACATAGATTTATTAATTTCATGCAAAATTCAGATTAAATCAGATGGAAATAAAAAAAATTATAAAATATCTGGATAAATGAGGACAGCCAAGCTTAAAAACTATGGCATATATCATAATAAAAATGTTTTATAGATTGGACAATATAATAATGTCAAAAATAACATGGGAGAGGGCAGGGTGTCTCCCATCTACCATCCCAACTACTCTGGAGGCTGAGGTGAGAGGATCACTTGGTCACCTGAGGCCTGGAATTTTTTTTTTTTTGAGGCCAGGAATTTGAGACCAACCTGGACAACATAGCGAGATTTTATATCTAAAAATAAATAAATAAAAACACACATAGGAGAAGTTTTATTACAAACATGTCAGAAAGATGTTATTATAATTATTGCCCTTTTACATTTATTATTCAAACTTCTAACAATCAATTTTTGGGCTTACAGATGGATCAGATGGTGGTCTATATATACCATACATATAATGTTAAAGAAGATACATATTTCTTTGTATTTCTGGATCTTAGAATCCAGGGCAGTCAATATTACAAAAGAAGATATACAACTTAAAATTTGATCGGTGCTACTAATCAGAAATATAAGAAATATCTTAAGAGCATTTAACGGGAAAGATTTGAGTGAATAAGGTGAGTCTTTGAGACTATAAGTGGAAGGGGCAAAGGGAGCAATTCCAGACAGAAGGAGCAAACTGTAAGATATACCTATAGTGTGAAGGAATTTCAAATATTTAAGTTACTGAAAGAAATGTCCAACCCCATACCTGCTTGCTGTCCTTTGAAATTCTCACTATGAAAACCCTGCACTGTCAAGTCAGATTACCTGATGGAGAGACCACATGAGGAGATCCTGGGACTCCATGGAGAGGAACCAGACTCAGCTGAGACCAGTCTTCCTCCTGCGCCTGCTCAAATACCACTTATGTGAATAAACCATCTTGGACCCTTCAGACCAGACCAGTCACCATCTAAATGCCACTGAGTGAGTGTAGTAGTTGTTAGGTAAAGCAGATTTCTGCCCAAATTTCTGATCCACAGAATCATGAGACAAAGAAAATGCTTGTTGTTTGAGACTAATAAAATTCATTTGAGGCATCCTTATAGTTAGGTAAATATATCACCCACATCCAAATAAAAAGGTCTAATACAAGAGGTGCTAGGTCACCACTGTTTTTTGTGGCTGAGTAGTACTCCATGATATAAATATACCAGATGGAAAAACAAGCACCACATGTACTCACCGTCAAATTGGTATTAAATGAACAACACTTGAGGGCACATATAGTAGTAACATTCGTCAGATGTCAGGCAGGTGGGAGGGGGAGGAGGGATGGGTATATTCATACCTAATGGGTGCGGTGTGCACCGTCTGGGGGATGGACACACTTGAAGCTCTAACTTGGGTGGGGCAAAGACAATATCTGTAACCTAAACATTTGTACCCCCATAATATGCTGAAATAAAAAATTAAAATAAATAAATAAATAAAATTAACTACCCGCCCAAAAGATCTAATAACCATATAGGAATATGTTTCCAGGTTTTAATCAGATCTTTCTCTGCCTGTGGTATATAGAACTGAGAGCAAAGTTCAATTTGCATTAAAAGTTCTAAAACTACAAGCGTGAAGGACAGTGACCCTGAATTTTGCTTCTAAAAGTCAGAGTTTAGGAATTCCAGGAGGCTCTCAGTCCTTTGGCAAAAAAGTTCCCCAAGGTCCCTGGCTGGAAAGCATCAAGAGGGAATGGAAAGTCTGAGCTGTGTCCTGGTTTAAATCAAAGGTCCTAAGGGATAATAAGGGTGGGCTGGCCTTATTGTAACCAGTCACTAGGTCACAATGCCACACTTTGGGCAGCCATGGCATAAGAAGTGAAGAGTAATCTAAAAAGTATGAGCCTTGGAAGCTAGAGTGAGGTGTCATTACATCATTGGCAAGATGCTGGATCAACAAGGACATCACCACAGCAATGGACATGCATAGAACCTAAGTTCAACAGTGACATTGCATGGCATTAATGCCTCTATTCCGCAAATATCTATTGAGCACCTATTGTGTGTCAGTCACATACATGCATGAAATAAAATGGTCAGCAGTAATTCCTGCTTCTTAGAATAAACAGTGTTAAGCAGGAAACAAAAGCAACAGCTCTGGCTGATTAATGAAGGATTCTAGTTTGAAAACAGAATTCACACTGTAAGCGTTAAATAAGATGGAGTCTGGGAGAACTTAGAGTTTTCAAAAGGGAGTTACAGATACATTCACAAATGCCTCAAGAATCTTAAAAATATCTACTCTTTTTGACTCAGAAATGTAGGAATCTATTATGAATCTATCATGAGTAATATATCACTTTCTAAATGTAGGGAAAATTATGCAATGAGAACTTTATTCTGATGTTATCTAAAATAGCTATAAAAACAGACAAACAGAAGTTAAAACCACCTTGACCTTCCACTGTGGGGGAATGATAAGTAACCTGTAGGGTAGGATTGAAAACTAAATATTATTTACTGCAAGTAATGAATGGGAAATAGTAAGTAAAATTAAAAAAAACAAAATTCAAATGGTAATTATATACTATGATTTCAAAGTAGTAAAAAAATGCACAGATAAAAATCACACCAATTATGAAATCATGCCAAAACGTTTTTTTAAAATTTAAAACATTTTTACAAAGACTATGACTTATTTTTAATTTCAAAATCCTTCATATTTAGTGTTTTAAAATTGTTTCAGACATATCATGCATTTTATCTAATTTGAAGACAAACCAGAGCCTTCTTTCTGCATAGGCTCACGAGACAGACATGCTAATACCAATTCTGTTATACCCGTAGGTAGGACACATTGACTCACTCTTACAAAGCAAATTTCATGGAGGTTAGTTAGTGTCTTTTGCAGTCATTATTCAGCAACATTTTTTTAGCACTTCCCTACGTTAATCATGCCAGATGCAACTGAACATGTATGTCATGATATTTCAAATAACAAATTGTAGTCTCTTTTAAGAGCGAAGCCTCATGAAGTCATTCACTGCCTTTCTCAGCGGGCCTGGTGAAATTTTTTGAGTGCTTTATAACCAGTTCCATTTGAACTTTCCTTGAAATACTTTCCTAATGTTCCATTTTTATTAGAAGGCTAGACTTTATGTTTCCCATTTTTAAAATGAACAGTTCACCAACAAAGATCTCATCATAAACCAAGTTTTTGTCTTTGTGTGGTTTTTTTCCCTAAGAGAAATCCTTTAATAACTCAACTGAGTTTACAGTTTTTGAGTTATGGGCCATTCACACTGATGATAAAAAACATAGCATTCACACTTATCCAGTGAAGTATATTAATAGTGTATTCAACTTGACATTATAACCAATATGGCCCTCAGGAGTTAGCCCATAAATGTCAGGAATTGTCAAAGTATTAAAGTCCTTGCTTCTTACAGGCTATAGTAGCCCCATTACTGGTGATGTTTCAAATGTATTTCCTGAATGCACATGTATTATATACATACACGTAGCTTGAAAGACAAAGTGCTGGATGTTATTCTAGTTCCTGCCTTCAGGGATCTTATATTCTGATTGTAAAAATAAGACATTTAGAAAAATGACTGTAATATATGATTCAGTGTGTAACAGAAGCTACAGAAAATAATATGAGACATTTAAGAATATATTTATTGCCAAATCTTCATATGAATTCTTACAATTAAAACAAAAAAGCACAGTTTGTCAATATATTTAAAAAGGAAAAACAAAAACAAAACATAAAAGGATTAAAGTCCAAAATCGTGAAATAATTAATCAGGGGTTTGCCTGAACAAAATCCTTAAAGGAGTTTTTTTA
>JAQIFY010003702.1:0-12337 GCA_028533085.1 Varecia variegata
CAGAGCTTATAACACATAACATAAGCTTTCATTCTTAGCATAGTTCAGTCAGATAACAGAATACTACATTATACGTGAAGAGCTTGGAGCTGTGACAGGAGAAGAAATATAATAATGAAACCAATGGCTTTTGGCCTAATGAAGGTAAAAATCAAAAGCAATCAAAGCAGTCCTTTATCCTGTAGTGTAGGCAGGTACGGGAGCCAGGAAAGATGAATCCAGAAACAGAAGTATGCTGTGCCTCGAAAAGCATTGAGAGGGAAATTCACTTTGCAGCAAGCTCCATGAAAGCTTATGAACACCTGTGCAAATATACTCCCTTGTCCACAATGAGGCCTCGCTAACCTGCCAGTCAAGGGGTGCTGCGATGACTGAGCTTTTCTTAGTGTACCTGAATTCTTTCTCGAAAGTTCTTAGCTCCTGTCAGAGGACTTTTCATTGAAATGCAATGACTGTCCAATAGCGTGATCTTAAAGGAACCAAAAGAAAAGGCTTTCAGAAAAAAACTCAATTTCTTGGGAGAATAGAATCTTAATCATTAAAATGTCAGTATGTGGAAACATTTTTTTTTTCTCTGACATTCTAATATTAATGAGAATTGCAAATCCTATCAAACAAATGTTCTTAGTGGATGTTGTAGAAACTATCCACAGACATTCAGGCCCATCTGTTGGGGTGGGGAAGGAGGGTACATGTGGGGGCAGAGGAATACTGAGAAAGGAAGAGTATTTTCAGTTAGAAGGAATGTATTTGATTATCTGCTTCACCACTTACATAGCTGATTAAGTTTGAAGAAACCATTTCAACTCTTTAAAGCTCAAGTTTGTTTTTTTTTTTTTTTTTTGACAAGAGACAAAGCTCAAGTTTTTGTTTTTCTTGTTTTTTAACCTGAAAAATGGGAGAATTCGGTGGCATAGTGGTCAATGTTTAACAACCAGATCTCTAGGAAACATCCCAGTTTTGTAGCATTTGCTGATTTGCATGGTATAAATACTCCCATCCTGGCTGATGACATCACTGAGTGAGTACCGCACAAGCCAGCACCAGCACTCCACTGGGAACAAGATGGTTAAATGGAAATGTACATACAAGCATGTTACACAGTTATAACATAACAATGTAACTTGAGTCACCTTGTTACATAACATCTTTTTATGGTCTTATCCAATAAAAACCAGTACCTGTCTGTCACACACACACAAACACACACACACACTCCTGAAATTTTAGAGAAAACATAAATTTTGTTATATATATATTACAGGTAGGAAAATAGATGCTTTAAAGGGATGCTCAACAAAATTTATCCTTGAATTCTTGGCCATCAAAAAAATAATCAGGCCAGGTGCAGTGGCTCATGCCTGTAACCCTAGCACTCTGGGAGGCTGAGGTGGGTAGATCATTTGCGCTCAGGAGTTCGAGACCAGCCTGAACAAGGGCGAGACCCTGTCTCTACTAAAAATAGAAGAATATTAGCTAGACAACTAAAAATATATAGAAAAAATTAGATGGGCATAGTGGCATATGCCTGTAGTCCCAGCTACTCGGGAGGCTGAGGCAGGAGGATCGCTTAAGCCCAGGAGTCTGAGGTTGCTGTGAGCTAGGCTGACGCCACGGCACTCTAGCCCAGGCAAGAGAGTGAGACTCTGTCTCAAAAAAAAAAAAAAAAAAAAAAAAGGGTTATGGGGTATTCCCTTTAACAGCACAAGGAAAGACAAAAAGAAAAAAAGAAAGAGTTATGGGGTGCAGTAGTTCTCACAGGGAAATTTACAGCTGCTTTCGATAAATGTTTTTAATAAACCATTTATTGATGTCCAAGTTTATTTAACAAAAATAACTCGGCTTTCAAAAAATTAATCAGAATATCTGATTACATTTAATTCCAATAAACTCAGATTAGAGTGTATCATGCCTTTACAGTAAACCAGTTTCCCTGCAGTGTGTTAGACACGTAAGTACAAGAACCAATAAACGACATTTCAGATGTGCTATGATAGAGAATTTAAGTTCCAGCATTAATATTAAACATTATTTTGAATTCGGCTATTTACAGGTTGGTTCAATTTTCTTCATTCAGAAAGGCTGGTGTAGCTTGATCCGAATCTCAGTTTTATGGGCCAGTAACTTAATCTCTCCAAGGCTCAGGTAACTCTCATCTACCGAAGAGGACTAATACACCTGCCTCAAACAACTGGTGTAAGGTTTAAGAAAATGACATTTTATCTAGTCTAAAATATAAACAGGTGTTCAATTAGGGTATGCTCTTTCTTTCTCCTAAATAGAAGCACTAAGTTTCTATAGCAAAACAAACTTCACCTTTGTGGCCCACTCTAGTACCAGCTTAGCCTCAAAGGGGTTCAAGTGGCTGGACTTTGCCAGTTGATATTCTGTGGCTAGGCTAGAATCACATTAGCTTTTTTTAAAATTTCAGAATATTACAGGGGTGCAAACATGGAGGTGGCATATATTGCTTTTGCACTGCCCGAGTCAGCTACAAGCTGCCCTTTTATTCCGTTCTCCCCACTGCAAGCCTCACCATTCTTTTACAACTGTACTGGCAGAGTTTCACCACGAGAGGGCACTCCTGCCACGTTAGGGTTGGCTCTGGGCACCCTTGTCCTGGGGCGAGGTTAAAAAATTAACCTCCAGAGTAGCTGGGACTACAGGTGCGCACCACCGTGCCCCACTAAAGGGTTTTCTTGACTGATATATTAATAGATGAATTTAAGCATTGACCTTCTTGAAGTAAATACCCTTACTTTTATTTTCTAACAAAATTATTCTTTAAAATAGATTTTTAGGACTATTTGATAGAATATTGGGGGCTTGAGATCTTTCGACAGCTCCAAAATCACTGCCTAATGTTGGCTTTCCATTTTGCCTACCTGTGGATAAAGTGTATTGAAAATAGAAGCTGCTATCCTCTCAAGTGGCCACACCGAATATTCCTCATTAATTTCAAACACATTTTCACCAAAGGCAGCTGAATTAGGAGAAAGAAGAAGGTTAAGGGGGCCAAACAGAACTTAAAGATTGAATCTCATCAATGCAACAGAATAGAGAATCCCAAAGTAGATTCAAGTAAATATGTGAACTTAATATAAATTTCAAATCGATGAGGGAAATGATGTATTAATTTAATAAACAGTGCAGACCAACCCTACCTATTTGGGAAAAACAATGAAATTGTACTGTGACCTCACTTATTTTTGGTTTTTATTTTTTGGAGACAGAATCTCGCTATTACCCTGGCTAGAGTGCAGTGGCATCGTAGCTCAGTGCAACCTTAAACTGCTGGGCTCAAGCCATCCTCCTGCCTCAGCCTCCCAAGTAGCTGGGACCACAGGCATGCGCCACCACGACCAGCTAATTTTTTCTATTTTTAGTAGAGATGGGGTCTCGTTCTTGCTCAGGCTGTTCTTGAACTCCTGAGCTCAAGCAATCTTCCCGCCTCAGCCTCCCAGAGTGCTAGAATTATAGGCGTGAGGTACCACACCCAGCCTCACTGCTTAAATCAAAGTAAATTTCGGTGAAGCAAAGATTTAAATGTGAAATATGCAATCATAAAATATGTACTAGAATAAAATACAGATATTTCCATAAACTTGAGAAAAGAACGAACTTTCTAAATATCTCAGAGAAACTAAAGGCCACGAAGGAAAAAAAATCTGTGAGAAATTTCAATGCAAAACTAACTGAAAATAGGCTTAACGGCAAATAGCAACAGATGTGCCATATAAAGGGTATTTGGAATGTACAAAGAGCTCTTTCTTCTGTATCAATTTAACCTCTATGGCTCAATAGAAAAATTGAACAAAGGCCACAAAATAGGCAATTCATAAAAGACCAAAAACCACAAGGGGACACTTTCATCTAGCTAGTCATAGGGATAAAAATAAAAATTATTCTCCATGTACTGCCTTGGCAGTGTTTAAAAGATTAGCAGAAAGCAGACTGGTGAATTATAGTGAGGCGCTCTTCCTTCACTGTGGGCAGGAGGCCAGGTTGGTACAACATCTCTGGAGGGGAATTTGGCAATATGTAGGAGTATTCACAATTTGTATATCCTTTGACAGAGCGATCCCCGTTCGTGGATCTAACTGAAGGAGATAATTACCCAAATGTGAAACTCTATGTGCACAAGGATGCTTATGACAGCTCTGCTATGTTATAAATCTAGAAAATTGAACACAACCCTAAAATCATTACTAGGAGATACTATTGTTCCCAATGATCAATACAATTTATGAGAAACTCTGTACTTGATGGACATGAAAAGATGCCCACAATATAATGCTAAGGGAAGTAAGCAGTATGCTTCCTGCCCCCAGAACTTCATGTGTAATATACACCAGTTGTATAATATTTAGACTTTGGAACTATATGTAGAGAGATGTCTAGAAGGATATTCATCAAAATGTTAAAGAGTGGTTTCCATTGGATACAGGGATTTAAGGAAATTTAAAAGGAAACTTTCCGATGTGTATTTTCTATAATGTTGGAATTTAAAAGAAAAGTATGCAAGATGTTTACAAAGACACGAAAGCTATTCCCAAAGAGAGGGAACATTAAATATTATCCTCAAACCAATCTTTTAGAATTATATTTTTTTAACCAAGGAAAGAGGATGGTGTGGTACTCATTTTGGAGAATAATCTCTAGATTACCAAAGGGAAATGTTTTCCACATTGTAGTCCTGGGTTATCTCTATCAGAATCACCTGTGATGCTTTTTAAACATAGAGTTCCAGGCCCCCTTCCCCAATCAAACCCAGGAAATCAACATATCTGGGGCTGGGGCCCTTACATGGTTCCCATGTGACATGTTTGTATATTTAAGTCTGAGCAACACTGCTTAGGGGAAGAAAAAAAGGATGGGTTAGCAAGTTCACCTGTGTCAATCATATTTATATTTACAGTCATTCTCTCTCTCTCTTTCTCTCTCTGTCTCTCCACCTGTTTTCCCACAACCTGCAGGAAGCTGAAATCAAGATGAACTAAGGGCATCGGATATCAGGTGTTTCAGGGATTAAAATATTTAGGAAAACCCACAAAATAGCTGATATTCATAGCAACCTCCAACCCTTCTGTTTCAATTTCTGTCTCAACTTACCTGGTACTGGGATTTTTGATGAAGCCAGTGTTTACGAAATTAGGACAGAGACATGTTGTTTTGACTCCAGTTCTTTTCAAGGCAGCCAGTTCTTCAGTCAACGCTTTATGAAATCCGACAGCAGCAAACTTGCTTGAGCTGAAAATAAACAGAGAGAATTAGATGCTATTATTAACATATTTAAGGATGAGCAAAACGAAGCACAAAGAAGTTGAGTGACTTGCCTAATGTCATAAGCTAGTAAGTGATTAAGATTCATAATGTCATTATTCCTGATAATTCTTTACTGGAAATAATCCAAATGCTCATAAACAGCAGAATGGACAAATAAATTGTTGTCTAGTCACATGATGCAACAACCACAATGTGAATAAATCTTGTAAATATAGTGTGATTCCATGTATATAAGGGCAAAAATAGGCAAAATTAATCTGTGGTGTTAAAAGTCAGTATAGTGGTTACCTTTGGGAAGGAAGGAGGGATTGGTGATTGGGAAGAGTTCCAGGAGGGACTTTGGGGGTGTTGTAATGTTCTATATTTTTTTTAATTTTTGAAAGTTTTTTTTTGTTTTTTTTTTTTTTTTAGAGATAGGGTCTCATTCTGTCACCCAGGCTGGGGCATAGTGGCATGATCATAGCTCACTGCAGCCTCAAACTCCTGGGCTCAAGTGATCCTCCCACTTCAGCTTTTCAAGTAGCTGGGACTACAGGACACGCCACCATACCTGGTGAAATAAATGCCAAATTGTATTAGCCCTTGGCGGCTGGGGGCTAACTGCCTAACTTCAACTGGCTCTGAAAGAGACATTACACAATCCGGACACCAGAGGTCTGTTTGGTGACTGCTTCACTAGTTATTTATTTCATCTTTTTGGTGAAAATTCAATCCAAGTCTATATTTATTTTTAAAACTAGTAGAAAACAAATACTGTTCGGAAAGAAAGAGAAAGACAGGAAGAAAAGAAAGAAACAAAATATAGATGAACCAAAAAAAAAAAAATCAACAAAATAAAATCATGTGGCCTTTTCCTTAAAATAACCACTTTTTAGATCTGGTTAGAGTAAAGCAGTTTGGTATATATCCTTGCAGACTTAAAATGCAAGTTATATAAAAACAACCCACCCATGCCTATGTCTACATCTTTATACACGTATCTACAGCTGTATGTGTAACTATATCCATGCTTTTAGAATTTAGATACTGAATTCCAAAAGAGCACAACGGTAGAAAACAAATTTGAGCATGATGTGTGTGCACATATATTTGCACAATCACAATTTGACAATTTAAAAGTTATTTGCTAGAACATATAGTAAATCTACAATAAAATATAAAATGCAGACAAGAATTGTTAAGAGTGTATGCACCAAGCAGGATCCCCCTGGCTATGGTGGCCTCACTGATCAATTCTTTACAGTCCCATGGAGCACACCCTTGCTGTGACCTGCCTCCTGCCTCCAGCTCTGCAGTTATTACAAAGGCGTGGCTTGTTAAATGGACAAGCATTAAATTTTTTTTTAAAGAATTTCATTGTTTCGATATTTTTAATGTTTAGAACCTCAGATAACTATCACACACAAACACACACATTATACAATATTTTGTTTTCCCAAAATTTTACCCATTTTTATTACTATTAAACATTATCAATATTAATTTTTGCTCACGCTACAAAAATTTTGTTCTTGTTTGTAATTCCTTGCTGTTAAAAGGGCTGGCTAAGTGGTTAGCTTGTAACTAGATAAATTCCCTGCGGCCACCTCTAGAAGGTTCCTCTCGTTGAAATCTAGAAGGGGATTAACAGTTGATAACAACAGACTTTGTGCAACTCTTTCTGCCTGTGTCAGCAACTTGAAGGCTATTTTCGTCATAAAGGTGTCCTCATTAGATAGGTTAAGAAATCTCACATACGAGTTAAGCATACGAACCAATGAAGGAAACACATGTTCACATACCAGTAAGCCAGTAAGAAGGGGACGACAATGTGCCCACCTAGCGAAGCCACGGTGACAATATGGCCATGATTACTCTCCATCATCGCTGGAAGAAATGCCTTTGTAGTCTAGAAATAGTTTCCGTAAAAGAGAAAAAACATCGTATTTTTTATTTGCAGACCCATTGGGAATATTTTGAAACAAAGATTTAAGAAAGTATATTGTTCTGGCGTAAATGAAAAAACCTAAATTAAATGCCAAATGTGGCAACATAAGGCAACTGGACAGGATTCCCACGTTAGAAAAACTAAGCAAAATATCAGATACTGAAAGCTTTTGAGAATCCATCTCATTTAAATTACCAAAATAAATCACCAAAGTTTTTTTGGTGATTTTACATAACTTTTTATGTCCCCTAACCCTCCACCTCTTGTCACTGATGTCTTTGTCATCTCGTATACTGAATAGGGATAATAATTCCAGAGTTATCAAAAGAATTTACATTTAGTGTGAAATTATTAAAAAACGGTTTGGTTATATCATCAAAATATTGACATGAATAGCAATCTTCCAGTAGTCAATAAATGATTCATGCACCAAATATTTGTTGAGTACCTACTATGTGCTGGGGATGCAGAAACAAATAAGACAATACCATACATTTTAACAAACAGAAAAACATACAAGTAGATCTCATTAACTTGGGAATATTAACATAAAATAACACTGCATTTTTACTAAACCTGATATTCTTATTTTTAATTTTTTTAGAGACATGGTCTCACTCTGTCACCCAGGCTGGAGTGCAGTGGCATGATCACAGCTCACTGCAGCCTTGCACTCCTGGGCTCAATTGATCCTCCTGCCTTAGCCTCCCAAGTGGCTGGGACCACAGGTATAAAACACCAAGCCCAGCTATTTTTTTAATTTTTTGTAGAGACAAGGTCTCACTATTTTGCCAGGCTGGTCTCGAACTCTTGGCCTCAAGGGATCCTCCCACCTTGGCCTCCCAAAGTGCTGGGTTTACAGGTGTGAGCTGCTGCACCTGGCCCCAATATTCTTTTGAGATTAGTCATTCCAAACTCATGTCCAAGAAAACTTTATGAGACCTTTTAAGAACCGGACATAGACAATATGTGAGTGTGTATGTGTGTGTGTGTGTGAATGATAAAGTCTGCAATTTTCGGGCCAGGAAATAACATGAGGCCTGAGTCTCATGAGAATCTGAAAGCAAACTGTGTTCACCTTTACAGAATCACGACTCAGACGGTCCCTAACTCCTCTCTTTATCTCTAAACAGGACCATGCAGAGATGTGAGAACCCAGCTTAGAATTTAAATAAACACAACACCTGAAGTTTATTATTACTATCAATATTTTTAGGGGGGGAAATGATAGATGGAATTTAGTCATAGCATGAAAAGTGCTCTCTTTGTATACTGTCATCCCTGGTACCTGGAGAAAACTTTAGCATTGATTCCTCACTTTCTTACCTCTGCTGAAAGCTCTACTTTAAATTTAATCTTTGGGATTTTCAAAAGCAAATGTTTTTGTAAAAGATGTCATACTCACCCAGAAATGTGCAAGTACATTAACTTCAAAAGTCTTTTCGATCTGAGGATCTTGTGTAGCAAACAAATCTGATGTGTAGACTACACCAGCATTATTTATTAAAATACTAACATCTCCAACTTCTGTCTTCACCTTTAAAAATAAAATAAAAATATATTCATCAAGAGGTATGACAGTAGGTTTGAATACAATAACTAGTAAAGGAATATGCATATTTTTACTAGATGTGGGAAAAAGTAGTTTTATAATCTATGTACTAACATGGGGGGAAAAAAACCCTTTTTATCTTAGGTACTTATGTACCAAACAACTCTATCTGCAAGTCCACTATGCAGAAATTTTCTTTTGCAGCTTAATTTAGTCACTTGACTTTGCTCTATTTGTTATAGCTCAAGAGGCATTTGGCTAAGCAGCATTTATTTTTTAAACACTACTTGAAAAGCTAAGCAAAAAAAGTTAAATTAATTGGCAAATTCACCGACTATTATGGAGAATTATGCAGTATTGATTACCCTATTAAGCTGGCCATATTTTCTGTTTCTTCTTTTCATTTATTTATTTATTTATTTTTTTGAGACAGAGTCTCACTCTGTTGCCCGGGCTAGAGTGAGTGCCGTGGCGTCAGCCTAGCTCACAGCAACCTCAAACTCCTGGGCTCAAGCAATCCTCCTGCCTCAGCCTCCCAAGTAGCTGGGACTACAGGCATGCGCCACCATGCCCGGCTAATTTTTCTATATATATTTTTAGCTGTCCATATAATTTCTTTCTATTTTTAGTAGAGACGGGGTCTTGCTCTTGCTCAGGCTGGTCTCGAACTCCTGAGCTCAAACAATCCGCCCGTCTCGGCCTCCCAGAGTGCTAGGATTACAGGCGTGAGCCACCGCGCCCGGCCTGTTTCTTCTTTTCTATTCCTTTATTTTCACGGTCACTCTGTTCCATTATTCACCAGTCATTCTCCATGCGGTGGCAGGAGGTTCAAGAGTTAACATGTGTGGTGTCTTTGGACCTTGAGTTGAGTTCTAGCTCTGCCACTCACTATCTGTTGGACCTTGGACAAGTTACTTAACCTCTTAAAACTTCAATTCCTCCTCCATAAAATAGAGATAATAACAAAGCTTCCCTGTGAGTTGCTGTGGAAATAGATAAAATAATGCATGCAAAACAGCTAGCACTGTATCTGGTACACATAGTAAACTGCTATTACTATCATTATTATACATCATTATTTCATCACCATTTATACCTGTCTACAAGTACTATGTTTTAAAGTTCTCTTCTTGACCTTCTCAGGTGTCTATGAGAGTACTTAATATGGTAATATAACCATGAAGTAAATAATATAAAAAATACATTTGTATGTTTTTCTAATATGTGTGTGTGTGTGTTTTCTCTTAATAATTAAATTTACTTTGGTAGTCATCCAGAAGGAAGAACATTTGAGAAATTAAAGTGGTTCTGTACAAGGGCTTATGTAAGCTCGTAAGCCCAGATTTCAAAGGTTATTGAGGCTAGCATAGGTAAAATGATTTCAGTTGAGGAAATATACATTAACACAAAAGAACAAGGCTTGCTGCTAAGAGCACAGAAGGCATCCTTTAAACTGTAAAGACTATTTGTACTCAACAGAGAATAATCACAAGTAATATAATTTTTTTTCAAAATAATTGGTATAGCTTGTGGACTCTAATATAAGTAGTAACAGGATTTTCAAACAAGAAAGATCATAAAATCTTGATGCTTAAGCTGTACTTTTATAAGATTAGATTGCCAGAGTCCCAAGGGCTAGCAATGCAAGAATATCTTATATGGTATAATATTTTTATGGTTCTTTGAGTAACTAAGCTTCTTGGGTAGACAGACTCTGGAGTCATAATGCATTTTGGTATACGTTATGTTCCAAACAAAAGCTGGCTCTATCAACAGAGTTATTATTTAGAGATAGTGTTACAGTGTGCTGGGGGACTGAGAGAAGGTGGCAAATAGCCTATTAGAGGCTATAACTATATTATGCATTTTACATTATTTCACTATTTTTCTCATTTAATTCTCACAGCAATTATTTTCTTTTTTTTTACAGATAAGGTCTTGCTATGTTGCCCAGGCTGGACTTGAACTCCTGGACTAAAGAGATCCTCCTGCCTCACCTCCCAAGTAGCTAGGACTACATGTAGGCACCACTGTACCAACTGAGGCAGCAATTCTTATACGCACTTTAAAGATGAGAAACATGACACATAAAATGGTTACGTTTCATATCCAAGGTCACGTGGCTATTAAAGGATGGAACTGGGATCCTCCCAGATCTGTCTGACCTCAGAGCCCAAGGCAGGGCACCTCAAAGAGAAGAGAAGCCAGGGGCAGAGGTCCATCAACACCCCAGTTTGGGATCAGTATGCCATGCTGAAGGCTCATCAGTCAGAACTGGATTTTATTTATTGAAATTAGTAAAGTGTGAAGCTCTTTGACCCTGATCAACACCATTTATACCTATATCCACATCTCTAGCACAATATAAAAATTGTAGTTCAGAATAATGCCCCAAAGTATCAAGAAAAGCAGGACATTTTATGTGGTTGAATTGATAAAGCTGCCGTATAATTATTATGACTCCCAAAATACAAAGTAATGTTTTATGTTACTGAAGAATTTCCACATATACTCTTGACCCTTTCTTCATCATTATCTATTATCTCTCCAGGGTGTGAATGTTTAGCTTGCATATTTCTTATTAATGAAAGCAAGCTGAGAATTTAATTATTTAGGTGGCATAAAAATGTCCCATTACCAAAGTGACCATGTGAAAATAGCTACTTCAAAATATCTGATAATCACATATCTTTGTATATATTCTGTTTAGGCTTATAGCCTTAGAACAATTTCAATAAAAACTCTATAGTTAAAATAATAAAATAATAAAATAATAAAATTATCTTTTCCAGAACAGCCTATTCCCAGATGAGTCTGGAAACAAATGTTTTCTATTTAGGTAACTAAGGAAGTTGGGCTAGTAGACCTCCCTAACAATGACTAGTAACAAAATTATACAGATATTATTGTTAGTTCCATTATACTACTACTAACACTCACAAAGTGATTACTGTGGGCCAGGTACTGTTCTAAGTACTTTACATCATTAATAACCCTATGAGGGATGAGGCTGCGATCCCCATGACATAGTTAACTCAGACAGAGAGGTCAAGGAACTAGTCCAAGGTCAGACAGCTGGTACGAACTGGAGTGCAGAGTTTGGACCTGGCAGTCAGTTCCACAGCCCATGGTCTTAAACACGATGCAATAACGCTTATCTCTACAAAGGATAATCATTGTTAATGTAAGTAAAATACTTACTGATAAACATAGATGTTTCATGACTATAGGTCTTGCTCTTACTGTATTCCCTCCCAGGGAAGCTATTTTGCAACCTTGACCTGGGTAACTTCTCCTTATTCTTTTGACTTAGCTCAGACCTCACCGATAATAAAGAGGCATCAGTTAGAAATGAAAAGACTCAAATTTTAAAATAGAAGTTAAGAACGAACCATAATCTAAAATTCCCTCAACAAAGAGGCTCCCAGTCCGGCTGAATCAGAATTGTTACACTGTTCTGAATCAGAATATCCATGGGTGAGGTCCAGGAATGTGTATTTTAAAGAATTTGTCCAGGTAATTCTGATGACCTTCCTACCACTAAGGTATTTAGGGCTGGGCGTGGTGGCTCA
>JAQIFY010003703.1:0-12336 GCA_028533085.1 Varecia variegata
GTGTATACCTACAAGAAGAGTGCGATGTGCACTGTCCGGGGAATGGACACACTTGAGGCTCAGACTCGGGGGAATGGGAGGGACATGGGCAATATATCTAACCAGAACTTTTGTACCCCCGTAATAAGCTGAAAAAAATATATATATATATACATACACACCATTCTGTACTCTGTTTCATTTACATATCTGTATGCTTGAAAAAATTGGGTTGAGTTCTTACCAAGCTGTCATTGCAATAATATCCAACAGATAAGGACACACCAGCCTCTTGCCTTCTTCAATCTTTAGGCATATTTAAGATCCAGGGGTCTCAACTTGCAGGCATTTTGGTGGAAAATGGGTGAGTCCTTCTCACACAGCTCATGTGCAGCCCACACCTGGCCACAGGGGGAAGCCTCGCTGACTCCCACATGCTGCGAGCAGCCAGCCTGGAGACAGGCCAGCTTGCCTCCGCGTGAAACCAATCCTGATGAGGACACTTACTTATAGCCACAAACCAGCACGATTCCGTATTTTGAACTAAACTTTTGGAAGTTTTTTTGTTGTTGTTGTTGTTGTTGTTGTTATTTTCACCATCCTAACCCCATAAGGGCTTCATGAAGCCCCTAAGTAATGTAGACAGCTGGGTTGATTTTTAATTTACTAGCATGAATTTTTAACATTTATAAATAACTATTACCCAACAGAGAATAAAAAATTGTGTACAATAATATGGCCTTTTATGCTTAGACAAATTTTATGGGAAATAGCTGGTTCCAATGAGAATATTTCTGCTATCACCACAAACTCAGTTTCTACGTCAATCACATAATTATATCAGGCCTGAGAAAAACTAAAAGCAGCACTGCTAAATGTTGACTTTAAATCACCATGTGTCTGTCTAAATCATGATGAATACAGTGATTAGAAACGGCAGTATTGCTTGTGAAATGTCAGAAAGAACGCACTAATGAAGTTAGGAAGACAAATATTATATAAGCTGATTACTGTGACTAGTAGAGCCAAAGTCCTCAGTCAAAAATTCCCAAAACTCTAAAAAATATAAAAGGCAGTATCTATGACTATATCCATGATAATAATAATAATTCACCATAACATTGACCTTGTTCAAAATATGTTTCCATGATAACATTATGGGTATAAAATGCAATTTATCACTCAAAATACAGTCATTGTGAGCCTGCCATGTGCACCGGATGCCGAGCACGCCGGAGTGAGCACAGTACACAAGACTTCTCACCTTCCCGCAGGAGGACGGGTGGAAGAACAAGGAAGTAAGCTGATGCATCCTTACAAAAGATGACAGCTGCTATGAATTAGGCGCAGAGGTGCCGAGGTAAGGAACGGGGTTGGGAAGGGGCCCAGACGAGAGGCAGTGGACCCGGGAACTCTCCAGGCAGAGGCTGAGCCGAGCAAACATGCTGAGTCGGAGGAATGCGGGTTGCTGGAGGAGTGGAGATGCAGCTCCCCGGGCCAGGGCCTCGTAAATCGGGGCGGACAGTGTGAGCGAGGCCGGAGAGCCGGTCAGCTAAGATCATGCAGGGCCTTGTACGCCACGCTGTGGTTACAGCATCCCAGCTACCTCTCCCAGTTTTTCAGGGCAAAAATCTAAAAGATGCTTTGATTTTTCCCTTTCTTTCGCTTTCCACAGCCGTCTAACCTACCAGCACATCCTGTCAACTGCACTCTGAAAACACAGCCTTGGTCTCATACCATCTCCTTTGCAACCACTGTAGTGTAAGTCCAGAATCGCCTTTGAAAAACATGGCTTAGATCAATTCTTTCCTGTTTCAGTCTTGTCGATGACGTCCTGTCCCTCGCAAGAAGGAGGCTGGCCTCCCTTCCCCGTTCTCGTGCCCCCTTCAGCCTGGAACGCAGCTCCCTGCCTTCCCCAGCCCTGCGGCTGCAGCTCCAGCCCCAGACTTGCAGTCTGCTCCTCCCGCAGGGCGTTTGCTCCAGGGAGTTCCTCTGCCCGAATTTCTCTCCCAGCTCTTCACACAGCTGAGTCCTTGGCATTTCACTCAAATCTCACCCTGATGTCACCTGCCCGGTGAACTTCCACAGCCATCAGTCCGAATAGCCAAACAGCACTGTCCCTGTCTCTCCTCGGGCCCTTGCGTGCTGTGCCTGGCACTCGCGCAGGTGTCCCGGGAGGACCTGGGGCTCACTGTGTCCCACAGCACCCCGCCCACGCCCTGCCAACCGGAACGCAGCCCCCGCAGCGGGAGTGACCGCTGTGCCGTTCACTTGCGGCCCAGCTCCTGGGACAGGGCAGGCACATGGTGGTTCTCAACAATATTTGCCGAATGAATCAAGGGCTGCATGACCGCCCAGGACAAACTCCTCAGGGCACAGAAAGGAGAGGGGAGCGGAAAGGTGGAGAGATGGCCCAGGGAGCGCGCAGGAGGCGGTCCTGGAAGACTACCGAGCAGTCAGCACTGCCCATCACGCTGCCTGCTCCGCCAGTCGCGCTTCTGTGAGTCCAGTCGGTAAAGAGACAAAGAACCCGCATGCGTCAGACCCTTGGCTGCCCCCGTACAGCAGGCGGTGTGAGCTTCACGTTTGCACTGGGCCCCTTCTCCCAGGTCCTAGGGGCGCGGCAATGCGGAGGCAGACACAGCGGGTCTGTGTCGCAGCTGAGGAGCTCTGAGAGTAGGAGACCCTGGTCGTACAGAGGGCTGCCAGCAAGCTTGGTCCTCCGTCCCTCTGGAAAGACACACTATCTTTATTACCCTGGAACTTCTGCAAGGAGAAATGTTTCTACATCTCTCCAGAGGGAGTTACTGTCTTTCTGCCTTCAAGGCTGTCTGCTGTGCAGCATCCTTGACCATCCATTGCTCAGATGTGCACGCCACACCCAGATCATGGAGGATCATCTAACAAAGGGATCCTGTGACCTCGCTTGGGGCATGGCCCCTGAGAAGCAGAGAATTTCAAGACATATTTGGAAAACCTGAGAGAAGACGAGATCTTTACCCCACTGCCCAGGGAGCAGTACTAGGAAGGCAAAACCTTAGGGAGTTTAGAGCTGCACAGGGTGTCAGAAGCTATGGGACCAGGGACAGCCTTGCAAAGCTTTCTCTGAAACGGCAACAGATGGAGGTTCTAACATGGTTCCCAGGTGTTTACTCTGCAAGCAGTAGAGTCTCCAGCAGACTGGGAGACAGCAAGCAGAGTAGGGCAGACAATGCTTCAGTACTGACTTAAAAGGGCCAGTTCCCAAGGGCCAGATGGAATGTTCTGGACAAATGAGTGAAGGGACAGATGCGTCCTCCCAGAACCTCACACTGTGGAAGCTCCCTAGAGGATTTTAGAGGGGACATTTTGTCTTGAATGACTTTCAGGACAAATAGGGATTTTAAACACCTATTGTTTTCAAAGTCTGTTATTGGAGATGCTGATCTCTGGAGCCCGGCCTGGGGGCCCTGTGGGTGCATCTCAGGCCCTGTCAGCAGCGGCTGCCCTGGAGTCACAGCTCTGGGGCTGTCCCCTTGTCCTGTCAGCTCAGCTACCACTGCACGCATCTCTCCCTCCATAGTTTATTTTGTATTTTATCTCACAAGAGTGTCCATCTGGAATGGACTGAAAGCAAAATTGAAAGGAAAAAACTAGCAGGTTCTTCAACACAGATGGTTTGAGAAGTGCTGGTCTGGACCTGCTCTACCCACCAGAATGTTCTGCAGCTGCGGAAACCTATTCCTGCTGCGACCAGTACAGGAGCCCTAGCCACACGTCGCCAAGGGGCACTTGGAATGTAGCTATGCAACTGGATCTGAATGTTCCACTTTATTTAATTTTAATTAAATGTAAATAGCCACGTGTGACTAGTGGCCACAGTGATGGATGCTGCAGTCTGGAGTGCAGGCACGAGCTTGACAGCCCAGTGCTGCTGCCTGCTAGCCTTGTGCCTTGCCCTCTCCAATCGGTGACCTTATCTAAAATGTGGGTAAAAGTAGAATCATCCACATAGAGGACTCCTGAGGCCTAATGAACTCATCCACGTTGGGTGCCCAGCGCCCACCTGGCACATGGCTAGCACTCAGCAAGACCCGATGAGGACAGGGACTATAATGATAGCGATGCTAGTGACACCACAGAGAGAGAGTCCCAGGGCCCTCTGCAAGGGTTGGGGGAACGGGTGCCTGGCTATTAGGATGGGCCACGTAACTTGGGCCTGGAGCATGGGTGACGATGGGGTGCTGGGGCCTGTGTGTGGCTGTATCTGAGAGCACAGGCCTGTGAGAGGCAATGCTGGGTGGGTCTTAAGGGCCTTGCAGAGGACACTGGATGCTCAGCACCAAGGAGGGGCCCAGAGCACCATGGGCTGTTGGGCAGCTGCTCCCTTGGACTGTGTACAACACACACACGGTCGTGCTCTCTGAGGCTGTGTTCAGCATCCAGCTCACTTACCCCAATTCAGAACACATGCATTTTGGACATGTTTGTCAAGTAATCTGGATCAAAGAATATATTTGTCTAAATCATCTGAAAGTTTATATCAAAAATATTTTCTTAACATATATGTCTAGTTTCAATCAGGAAATGCAAACCATGACATAATTTAAACAAGGAAGGTTGGTTTAACAGAAAGAAATATCAAGCTATTTCTTAGGAAATAGGACAGGAGCGTATCTATTGAGGTAGAAAGAGCTCTATAGGGCATCTAGAGTTGTGGCTGGGCACCTAAGGAGGACACACATCAAGGGGGCCCAAGACCTCCATGAAGGAAGTATGACTGCACTGACTGACCCAATGATGGAGAATTTTGCTGGGTTTCCCAGGCTAGAGCCAGTCCATGGTGGCTGGACAAGTGGGAAGACCCCGTGTGCCACAGGAAAACTGAGGCCAATGAGCAGGCAGAGTGAGTAGGAGCATGCTACAGGGGTGAGGCCTGAAGCTCTCCAGGACACAGGCAAGGGGAGGCTGACAGGCAGGGTGCAGGGTGGGTCAGGGCCACTTTCTACAGATGCCCAGCACACTTCTGTGCATGCCTTGGGCCAGGCAGCTCTGGGTCCCTGCATGGGGTAATGGTCCAGCAGTCACCCTTTTGGATGGCCAGCCAGGAGGGGCCACAGTGTACCCGTACAGAGAGCAGTGACCAGGGCCAGGTCAGGCACAGTCCTACGTTGTCTGCTGTCTCTGGCTACTCCAGCATTACCCACACCAAGAGCCACAGAAATCACTGTAGCAACATGCTGGAGAGAGCTGCAGGCACCCTGCATGCACCTAACACTGGAGAAGCCACACTGCTGAGCAGCAAAGACACATGCTTGCCAGGAGCCTGGCAAGTGAGCCGTGAGAGCTGGGAAGGAAAAGCCCTACTCTCTACAGTGTTTCCCCAGCACCACCTTCGACTGACAACCCTGAACATCAGACAGCTGGCAAAGGAAAACTATGGAAGACGCCCATCTCCATTTTCACAGGTCAGACAATGAAGGGTGAATGTGGAGCTGAGAGCAAATAAATTGACAACTGGCAAAACATAGCCTATGGTGGCCACCTACCGGTCCCACCTACCCATGATACTCTTAAAACATTTCCTTATCTGTGATCTATGAAAAGCATTGTTTTCAAGGACAGGAGAACCATTCCTTGGTAAATATCCTTCTCTGGATGAAACAACGTGCAATCATCACCTTGCCATCAGTGAGTTCTCAATAGAGCAGACTGAGCCAGTCTCTGCAACCAAAGAAGATGCACTTTAAATGTCTTCCCTGACTGGGAGCTTAGCTCAGAATAGTATGGACTCAACATCTCCCAATGCCAAAATTTACCCTGTAGCAAAGAACAACCCAGGACTAAATGCCCTATGACCTAAAAGTTAATAATTCTTTCTATATGATACAGAGAGGGGGTACAAGTTTCAGTAGTAGTATGAAAAATACTGAAAAATCTTTGAAATCAATAAAACTAAACAGTTTATAAAACACTGTCATTTATATTTAGGTGTATTCTTGCATATTTTCTGTTTCCTTAAATAACTAAAACAAATATCACATTTTCTGAAAAGTAAGGGGGAATCCAATAAATTAATAGAGAGCATCGCTATCATGACTCATAAAATTTTTTGGAATAAAAATGTACTATGAATATTCATAGAAGTTGTTATTCTTGGATCTTCAGCAACATTAAATATGTAATATAATTACACCTCTATTTCCTTTTAATATTTCTCCCTGCTTCATTTATAAATCATTGACTTTTCCACAATTTACTCTTCAGTTATGTAAGTGGTACGGTAAGCTTGATTTCAGCTAGTTGTAACTAAAATTTTATCTACGAGCACTTTCAAGCCAGATTGTCATCATCAAAGCAAAGGAAAGATGAGGCAGTTTTGGAGAAAGGTCAGTGCCCAAATTACTTAGATAAATGCTTTAATTTTACTATTTTTCTTCAACTAACTTTAAAATATGTGTGTGATTATATATGGATTCGATTCGCGTGGTACAAAATCAATGTAAACACAAATAAGGTGCCAAGAGGAGACAGAGGAGAGCCCTGAGGAGGGTACTTCCCGCTGACTACACTCGCTCCCCCGCCCCGCCCGGTGCCCGTGCTCAGCGCCCGCAGCGCAGCCAACAGTGCGCTGATCACTCCGGTGGACAACATCCTGCCTCACACCGCCTGCTCCCGGAGGAGATGGATGGTAAACAGTGAGCAGTCAGCGCACAGCTGCAGGGCAGGGCAGGCGCTGTGGACATCAAAGGGCAGAGAGAGAAAGGTAAGAGTGTCGTGGGTGTGGGGCCGGCAGGGAGGTGGGCAGTTTCATGGTGATACCCACCCCGGGGTCTGAATGACTGAACTTGCGAGATGTTCCAAGGAACCCAGAACGCAAAGGCCCTACTCAGGAAGGGGGAGGGGTCCCCACCTGTCAAGGACCCTTGGTGGGGAGGAGAGAAAGGTATGGCGTGCCGTCAGGGAGGTAGGCCTGGTGACCTGCTCTCGCCAACTCCAGCTGAGCCCCAAGGCTGAGGCAGGTCCTTGGGCTCAAAGGAATGTGCCCACCTTGAGCCTGTGACCATCCTTTTAGAGCATGCTTTGGTTCACGGACTTGGGAACTCCTGACCCAAAGAGTCCAAACCTGCGTCCAGAGCCTTTAAAGATCTCTTCCCTTTTCTGCCCCAAGCACCGAGTGGGAAAAGGAAAGGGTTAAGGGCACGGAGGCAGTTGGGCGGCCTTTGGCTGTGCATACCAGCTGCTGGGCTATCCATGGGCCTCCCTGCTCAGAGGCAGGTGGGGCAAGCGGAGGCTCCTGGGGCGTGGGCGCCTTCCCTGCTTGCCCGCCGGCGCCTGCCCAGTTCGGCCTCTCTCGCAGGGTCTTGTAGGAGCTGGCCAGGAGGATGTGGTGGCAAGCCACTGCTTATTTTCAGCAAGGACCAATGTGAGTTGCCTTGACCTTGAGCCTACACAAATTCACTCTGTAAACGTGGCCTGAGAGCTCAGAGGCAGGAAGCACCACAGAGGGTATGAGGGGGCCACAGCCTGGGTTCCCAGAGTTCAACACCCCGCAGGGAAGACAGACCCGGAACAATCATTACACACGTGGAGCGATCTGCGGATGGTACAGCACGAGGGCTCGGTCTGGGTGGGGTTCAGGGATGCTCGGCTGACGTGGGGATGAGCTGACAGCACAGACAAATGGGACCTGAACGCGGAATCAGAGTCAGTTGTGGGGGCGCTACATCCAGGTCTAGAACACAGCATAGCCTTGAAGCAGGAAAAACCTGAAGACTTCCAGAAGCTGAAAAAAAGACAGTACCCTCAGGCAGGAGGGTGGAGAGTGACATTAAGGAAGCCCCCCGAGGGCGCAACGCTGAAAGTGGATGTTAGCACCAGCTAACTAATCTGCATTTTTAAAAGGTCACAGACCACGGTGTGTAAGGGTCAGAAGGGGTAACAGCACAAGCAGATGTTCTCACTCTCACGTGAGAGCGACACGTGCGTGCACAGGGAGCGGGGCGCGGGGGGCGCGGGTGGGGGCGGGTGAGGAATCGCTGGATGGTGCCACGCAAGCCTGCGGCTGACGGGCACCCTGGGGCCTGGCTTCACCACTGCTCAAAATATCCACGGGACAAAATTACACATGTACCCCACACATTGTACAAATAAAATTTTAAAAAGCAAATGCAGAAAGATGATCAGAAAGCTGTGCGAGGTAAAAGGGCCACGGAGGGTGCCAAGGCCGGGAGCGAGGGAGGTGCTCTCAGCGCCGCCAGGGCTGGGACATAACGGGCACGCCGTAGCTATGCGTTGAAAGGGGGACTGTCACTCCTTTTTACAGAGGAGGAGACAGGCGTTCGAGTCCCACATGCGGGGCGGCCAGGACTGTGCCCTCAGCACGAGCGCGGGCCCCAAGCAGGGGCGGGGAGCAGGGCGGATCAGCAGGACCGGAGCGCCCCGCCACCTGCCACCACCTGTCCCGCGCAGCCCCCAGAGCCCGTGTAACCCGGGCAGCAGCGGTCTGGAGGGGAGTCTTCCTGGCGGAAAACATGTGTCTGGTCTGGGCGGAGGAGGAAGGTGGTCGCCGATGGAGAGGCGGCAAGTGCGGGAAGAAATCAGATGCCTCATGTTCTCCATCTGCCCACCCGCCCTGTCAACCGCGCGCTTGGGCCCAGCGGGCGCCCTGTGATCACCGGGGTCCTGTGACCAAGACTGTGACAGTCGCCGCAGCTGGGGTGCACTGCCCCATGCACTCAGGCTAGCTGCTGCAACAACAAAGCCCCAAATCTCACTGCTCGACACAGCGCGTTTGTCTCTCACTCTCACACAACCAAGGCAGGTGACGGGACACTCTAACACTGAATTTAGGGACCAGGCTCCTTCTCTCTTTGACCTCCTTCAAAATGAGCCTCCCAGTTTCCCGCCCAAGAGAGAGAGGGGTGAGAGATTTTGTGGTCCGGTTGGTTAACCAGCAGTCAGGGACACAGCCCCGCCCAATGCAGAGGTGTGGGGAAGCCTGGTTTCTCCGGCACCCGGGAAGAGGACAAAAGAATATTATCGGAGCACCGACTGACTGGCCAGACACCTCAGGCCTCCTGAACATTCCTCTGTCGGTGCCTAGCGTACTCTCAGGCGCACCTCCCCGGGACCAGCCACAGTTCCACTAGTCACTGCATCTAACTCAAAGGCCCAGGCAATCCCACTCCATGGGCCAGATACCTGCTCTCGGTTCTGCCACCTGCCAACTAGAGGGACAAGTGGTTGCTCTCCTCCTACCCAACATGCAAACACAGGATGACTGCAACAAATGCAGCCGTTCCCAGAAAGAGCGGGAGACACACACCCCGGGGACCCACAGGGACGCTTGACTCCTGCAGGGCATTGCTAAGTTCCTGTGCCCTGGGACTCCAGGAAGAGCTCACAGTGTGTTCATCCCAGGGACCCCTGGATCTGCCCTTGTGGGCGCTCTTCCTTGCTCCTCAGACTCCATGATCTGAAGTGGGTGTTGGGGAGTATTCCGTCACAGGATCTGCGTAGCCTTGGATCGCTTTCTGCCTGCTATAGACTGAATGGTTGTGTCCCCCAAAAGTCCATATTTGAAATCCTAATCTCTAGTGTGATGGGGAGTCCTGTGGTGGGTGATTAGGTCATGAGGGTGGAGCCCTCATGAATGGGATTAGCGCCCTTATAAAGGGGACTTTGGAGAGCCCCCTCACCCTTAGACCACTGAGGGCACAAGGAGAAGATGGCTATGACCAGGAAATGGGCCCTCACCAGACACCACATATGCCAGCACCTTGATCCCAGCCTTCAGAACTGTGAGACATAAAATTCTGCTGTTTATGTCACCAAGTTTATGGTATTCTGTTATAGCAGCCCAAAGTGACTAAGACAATGCCCATGCACCAAAGACTTTTTAGATGAGGTGTATAGCTTCTTTGGCAATATAATTTCTTCAGAATCTTTGAGGGCATCTGATCTATTTGCTTCCAAACAGCTCTGTATGCCTGTAACCACACCCAAAGCATTTTCATAGGCAAAGTTTTCAAACTTTCTTTTTCTTTTCTTTTTTTTCACTTTCTCATGTACTTGCCTATCTCAGCTTAATAACAAACAACAACAAACTACACTTAATCTAATCATTGCCATGAGTCTGAATCATAATATGGCTTTGCAGCCCAAAGCCTTTTATTTCACTGTCTTATTTCCTACTGTTTGTGTTCCAAAAGCCATTGGAATTTCCAACCCTTCAAGAACCCAAATTTCTGGACTTTATGCTCTTAAACCAACCGGTTTTCTCCTGAGTTCTTCTCTTTCTTTGAATAGCACGCTAATCCATTTAATTGTAGCAAATGTGCGTTCACACTGATTTTTTTTCCAGCTGCACATGCCAGAGTTGCTGAATCGTGAGGCTCATGGTCTGTCTCCGCAGACACTGCAGATGGCAGTTCTACTAAATATTTGCACTGTGCATCACAGAGCATGGTCTTCTTTGCCACCCACTTACCCATTGAGTTGGTGTCAGGCATTAGCTTCTTGTTACTTCAGCACTCCCTTTTGAAATACCAACTTTTGTGTTAGTCCTGGTAGTCTAATTGGTGTACATATTCTCAAATCTCAGTATCTTGAGACAATAAATGTTTCTTTTGCACCCATATTACAGTCCTGCCAAAGTTGGCTGGTTCTCCCCCAAGCAGAGCCTCAGGGACCCAGGCTCCTTCTATCTGTGTCATCTCCATATTCCACGCGCATCCCCAAAGGTTGCCCTGAATGGGGAAGGGAGACCTGTGTGCCGGACGTGGACATGTTAACATTGTGTCCGCCACATCCCGTTGGGCAGAACACGGTCATGCAGCCCATCTCACTGCAAGGGCATGGTGAGGTCGTCAGTCTGTATTTCCAGGAAGAAGAAAAAGACAATATTGAAGAGTCTGGCGATCTTGGCTGCGCTGCTTACAATAATCACAGATCACAGATGGGTTCTTTTAGTCCCTTTCCTCTAGAAGTTTACAGGTAATATATAACAAAGCAAATAAAATTAAGATGGGAATGAGAATTAATTTCATAGTCTCAAGAGGCCATTTAGATGTCAAAAAAGGCACTGCCTACAGTGCTGGTGTATAACAACACTGACAGCGCGTACGTGTGTTGAAAGGCGGGGGTGGGGGCTTGTTCCACTGAGGACTCTTTCTGATGCTCATACACCAGTAACAATCATGTCTGTTATTCAAACAACATTTCCTGGGGGCCCGCTAAGTACTAGGCAGCACGCTAGTAGCTGAGAGTGCAGTGGTAAACACATCTTCAGTACCTGCTCTAGTGATAGTTACATTCTAATAGGAGAGACAATAATCACCCACTTACATGACAATTGATTGATTTGATAAATGATATGCACAAAACGCACAGGACAGGTCAAGGAAGCAGAAGACAGATCCGGCTTGGGAGGGTAGAGGTCCGGAAGCACAAAGCTGGGACCTGAAAGGCGAGGAGTTAGCCAGCTGCCGACGTGGACGCGACACCACGGTTTCTGGGTTTCACCGCTGGGTGGGGGATGATTTCACCCTGAGCTGGGGCACACTGTGCTTTCAGACAGTAGCCTCGGATGGGAAGCCCATAGATTTATTTTAGGATACATGGAGACTAAGGTACCCATGAAACCGCCGAGTGGAGACGTCAAGGAGGCAGTGGGTACTCAAGTACAGCACTCATTGGAGGGGACTTGGAGTGGCGCTGTGACTTCGGGGATGCCTTGCTGATACTCTGCTCCATCCTCAGAGGTGGGCCTCACCACCCTTCCCCATTGCCCCACGCAGGGGCAAACTCCCAGGACCCACACCTGCCATCACCCACCCGTGCCATCTTGGGGCTACACACCTTCAGGAGGATTGATTGTAAATGGAAGCATTCTTACTGACACACCAAAGAGTTTGTGAAATAGTGAATCATTAACATACAAGTAAGAGAACCTTCCCACTTTTAAGAGTCAATGCTCAGATAGAGGACAGCAACGAACTCACAGAAGCAGCCACGAAGAGCCCTTGGCCATCCTAAGGAACCAGGATGCCATAATAACATGAAAATACCCAGTGAGGAGGAAGACAAGACAAAGGGCTAGTTCTTCTATTTCTCTTTTGCCTTGTTTATTCAGTGCCTTAGGCAGCAAACACTGATCTTAAATTCAGCTCTGCATTGTTTTAAATATCTGTCTTTGCTTAAAAAATGAATGTTCACCATAGGTTCTGAATATGAATACATTAGTAGGAGTGCATTTATTTTAACTCCTTTGAGGATCACTTTACTAAAGCTTAGGATCGAGTCAAGTGTCTCTGAAAAAATTATTTGAAATGACTCTTCAGTTGAGTTCAAATACATGAAAAGAAAACTGGTTGA
>JAQIFY010003704.1:0-12334 GCA_028533085.1 Varecia variegata
TTAAGAAGCTTCAAAAGGCAGCTCTCCTAAAAGCTTCTCCCAAAAAAGCACCTGCTAAGGGTGCTGCTGCAGTTGCAGCAGCTGCTGCTAAAGTTCCAGCAAAGAAGATGACCACTGCAGGCAAGAAGGCTCCAGCCCAGAAGGTTCCTGCCCAGAAAGCCACAGGCCAGAAGGCAGCACCTCCTCCAAAAGCTCAGAAGGGTCAAAAAGCTCCAGCCCAGAAAGCACCTGCTCCAAAGGCATCTGGCAAGAAAGCATAAAGAGGCTATTATAAAAGTAATAAAGGTTCTTTTTGACATGTTGGCAGATCTATTTAAGTTTGTGAATTGAAAGCCTCTTGCTGAGGCTGCAGTTAGGGCACAGACTGATAGGATTATTAGCATCATTAGAGAATCCATTCCTTAATCTGACTCTGTCCAGACATTGGAGATATAGTACAATGCCATCACAAAGTTGTAACTGGTGAATATTTTTATGGGAAATCATTATGTTTAGAATACCAAGTGACATTTTCCCTCCATAAATAGGTAAAATTCTAGAGTTTTTTTAAAAAAACTATAAACCGCATAAAGGCATAAAGTTTCCAGCCTCTTGATGCTCAAGAGTCTAGGATATTTTCTCATAAACTGTAGGAGAACAAGACAAGTATATAAATTCGCAGGTTGAGCATCTCTAATCCGAGATGATCCAAAATCTGAAACTAAGCACCAACATGATGCCACAAGTGGAACATTCCACATCTGACCTCATGGCAGGTTGAACACAAAATGCAGGCATACAACGTGTAATTTATTCAGTGTCTCCAAGGAAAAAAATAGTTAACTTAAGGTTTTGTATATATAAAACAAATTTCATGCTTAGTTTTATGTCCCATCCCCAGGGATGTTATGTATATGCAAATATTCCAAAATCCAAAGTATTTTTGGTCTGAAGCACTTCACTTGACCTCTGTATGGTAGGTGGGGTTTCTGATTCTCTATCTCTACAAGATTTTAGTAATTTTGGACAGTGAAGGATCCTGAATGGACTTAAATACTATATAAGGTTATACTTAATCTTAGAAATTAGTGATACATTTAAAATGAAGCTCATTTTCTAAACAAGGTAGCTTCCAACCTCTATTGAGGTAAAGGATACAATATTCATTTGTTTGATATTGATAGGTAAGTGATAATGATGTGTAATAGCTTGTATAATAGGAAAAATGTAGATAATTTGGGACTACCTGTACTATAGCTGAAAACCTGAGAGGAAGGGGAAGGATAGTTATGAGATAGGAAATAAACCTGTCAATGTGGAGAACTGGCTATAGGGGCCACAGTGAGGAAGCAAGTTAGTGGTTAGATCTTATGTAGAAGCATAGGAAGCCACTGATGGTGTTTTAATGGAGTGACAACCTCAGATCACTGAACTGTTGGACTGAATCTTACGGGATCAAGTCTGGGAAGGCTGGGGTTGGTACTATGAAGTCTGGCAGTATAGTTTAAGGAAGTGGTAGTGATGATGCCATTTAGTTGGTATTGATCATACATTAGGCTGGAGGGAAAGTAAAAATAAAGTGCTACCGATTTCTGGCTTGTACCTCTGGCTTTGGTTGTTGGAGAACATGAGATGTAGGTGTGTGTTTATCCAGGGGAGGTGAGTTAGATGCCATGCAGACTGGATATGGAAGGGTGCTGACAACCTATACTCTGATCCTGGCTCTACCTCCTTAAAACTATGTAATTTAGGCACATTATCCCCCAAATCTAGTTTCTTCATTTATGTGATATGCTTCAGAGTAATTAATAAGTCATAATGTATAGCCCAGTGACTGGTTCGTAGTAAGAGCTGTGATAATTACAGACACAAGAAGGAGAGGTTTCAGGACAGATTTAGGATTCCTGGATATATAGTTGGTCACTGATTGCCCAGGGGTACAGTGAGCAAGAAGAGATGAATAGAGGAAAAGATTGGGAAGGAGTGGTGGGAGGTGAGAAATTGGGGGTGGGTGGGGGCATGGAAGCCAGGAAAAGAATTTTGTTTGAGATTGTCAAGGCGAGGGGAAGAGGGCAGTGGGGAAATGTTATATGGGGTTTGGATGTTTTGTTTTTATAAAGCTGGTGACTTGAGTATGTTTCTGGGAAAGGAGCTAATTGAAGGAGGGAAGTTTGGTCCTTGGAAAAGCAAAATGGGATGGAGTCTAGGGAAGAGGAGTAAGGATTAGCTTTAGAGGAAGGATGTCCTTTGCATGAGGATACAAAGAAAGAAAAGGTGGGTTTAGATAATCTCTAGGTTTGCTGTCAGTAATTGAGGATTTTCACTTTGATCTCTGAATTTCTCTGGAGTTAGCAAGGTCGTAACACTGAGAAGAAGGGATGAGGGAAGGTAGGCTTGCAGATATAGAGGTTTGTAATTGCTTGTGGAGGAAAGGGGAGAGCACTTATGTCAGATTGCCAGTGGTTTTGAGGGTCCCTTGGCTCCAGTCTGTGAGGTGCTCAGAGGATGAGAAAGCTTCAGGGTAGAAGCAGCATTCAAGCTGCACCTAGAATGTAGTGCAATATGGAACAATGGAAATTGGAAATTCAATTCCAGTCTAAGGGACTTTTAGGAAAGTATTGAGGCATAAGATGCCTGAATATGATAGATTTTTGAGCAAGGGAGTAATCATGAAGATCAGCCTAGCAGCATAGTCTGGATTGGGTTGGAGGATGAGGAAGGAGATTGGAAAATTATTAAAATATCCAGGTACATAAAAGTCCACTTTGATTATAGAAAACTGCACACTTCTCTAGTTAGCCTCATTAGAGAGGGAGGATGGCATAGGGAAAGAATACTGATTTCAAAGTCATAGCTACGTTTAAATCCTGTCATTCAGCCCCAAGTAATTCTTGTATTAATACCTTACATGAGCCTCATCTGAAAAATAAGGTCCCTAATACCTGCCTTATATTGTGGCAAGGATCAGATGAGTCAAATGAGATGCTTGTGAAAGTGGGGTCTATATCCTCAACCTCTGACACAGTTCTTCCCACACATTAAGTATTCAGTAATTTGGGTTGAATTGTGTTGAGTTAAAGTGGCTCTATAGACAAAATTAGGAAGTTAGATTGGTTTTCAGGGAACCTCTACTAGCCTTTACTTCAGTAGCCTCTGATATTCAGGTAGTTGGCATATTCTCTAATTCATGTTACTTACTTCCCTCTCAGTTGTTGGGTCAAATACTGTTTATCCTTTAGTACCTAAATTAAAGGTTACCTCATTCTACTAGTTAGCTGATTTTTTTAAAATCTGGACTAAATTATGAATGCATATACATTATAATGAGATAGTTGAAAGTGAAGGACCGTTTGATTATTTTCACTTCCAATTTCAGTACCCTGTGTAAAGGAAACCATTATGTACATCTTGCATACACGTTAAAATGTATATGTACATAAAAATAGTTTCATGGTTTGCTTATTTTAAGCAAATGTTATGCTCTACATATTCTGCAAATTGCTGTATTTTTCTTAATACATTCTGGAGATCTTGTCAAGTCCCTACGTTAGGGTTCTCAACCAATGGGATAAATGGATGAATTGGCTCATGAGATTATGAAGGCCCAGAAATCCCACAATCTGCAAGTGTGCCAAGTAGAGAAGTGGGAAAGCTGATGGGATGAGTCAGTTTGAGTTCAAAGGCCTGAGAACTGGTGGTGTCAATGGTGTAAGTCCTGATCTGAGTCCAAAGGCTCGAGAAACGAGCACCATTGTCTGAGGGCAGGAGAAGGTGGATGTCCCGGCTCAAGCAAATTCACACTACCTCCACCTTTTTATTCTGTTCAGACTCTCAACGAATTGGGTGATGCCCACCTGCATTGGTGAGGGCGATCTTTACTTAGTTTACTGGTTCAAATGCTTATCTCCTTCAGAAACAGTCACAGAGACTCCCAGAAATGTTTTACCAACTGTCTGAGCGTTCCTTAGCCCAGTCAAGTTGACACATAAAATTAACCATCACAACCCCTGTTAATGTACCTGATTATTTTTGTCTTCATAATCACAATATGAATGTTCATTTGACCTCTATTGGTAGACATTTAGAATGGTGCCAATTTTTTTTTCTGTTTAAACAGTGATTCCATGAATATCTTTGAACATACCACCTTATGTTTATCTGGGGCACATTAACAGCGCACTTGCAAGATTGAAGAATGGATGTGTTTTTATCACTCCTTTAGTAGCCTCTACCAATTTAGACAGTGAATGAATGAGGACTTTCCTGCCTGGCAGTCTTGAACTCTTGATGGTTTCTCTTAAATTTGTGCCAATCAATGTGTGAAAAGTAGTATCTTACTTTAACTTGCATTTCCCTTGCCTAAATGCCCTAGGTTTATATTGTATTTAGACAGCCATTAAGTCAAGTCCTCTCTTAGAGTTATTTTAAGTGTTTTCCTTTAGTTTTCTTCCACATATTCTCTCTCAGATAAAATTTAGAATTAGCTTGTCAAGTTAATTAAGTCCTATTGTGATTTTGAAATTGCATTGAATTCGTAGATGTGTTAGGTAGAACAAACATTCACCATCTTTGCTATACTAACTCTTCCATCCAGGAACATGGTATATCTCCAATTACTTGGGTAGTCTGTGCTTTTCAGAATTTTAAAAATACATATCTTGGGTTACTCCTAGCTATTTTGAACTAGAATCAAATAGCTAGTACCTTTTCTAATTGGACATTGATGGATGTAAGAGCGTTATGGGTTTTTGTATTAAACATCTTGTATGTATTCACACTGCTGAACTCTTTTATCATTCTAATAGAATTTTTTAGTTAATTTTCTTGGATTTCTATGAGAATGATGATGAAAACAACTTCTCCATAGTGGTATTACATGTCAGTAGGTAGAGAAAGCCTCAATAAAATAATAAGATTCTTAGATGTTTTAATGCACAAACATGCAACTCTTTTCCAATAGCTGTTTTGAAGATTTCCCTCCCTGTTGAGTACCACACAGTGTTACCTCCCATACCTTCATGTCACAGGCCCTCAAGAGAAATCATGGAAAGGGGCTGATTCATTTTATACTTCTGTATAAAACAAATTGTGTAACTGCAATGTGTTAAGGAATAGGAATGTAATTACCCAGCTTCCCCCTCCCCCCACTAGTGAAAATTTCTCCTTTCCTCTAGTGGATATTTTACATTTTATAATGGTCTTGCTCTATCACACAGGCTGAGTGCAGCGGCCCAATCATAGCTCACTATAACCTTGAACTCCTGAGCTCAAATGATCCAGCTTTGGCCTCCCAAAGTGCTGGGATTACAGGCATGATCCACTGAGCCAAGCCAGTGCTTTCTTTTATTGATTTTCTTGAATTATATTTTTTCAGATGTTAGTATTGTCATACCTGCTTTCATTTGTTAGCAATTGTTTAGTAGAACTTTTATACCCTTGTATTTTTAACTTTATCATTTTTTGCCTTTTGTGCATCCTTGTAAACAGCATGCAATTGTTTTTAATTTTTAAAAAATTATTTTTTAAATTTTTAAGTATTAGTCTCTTCATATTAATGCAACTCATTTACATTACATTGCTCCTATAATTGGACGTATTTTGATCATCTTTGTATTTTCCATTTGCCACCCTGTTTTGGTATATTTCCCGCCCTCCCCTATATTTCTGCCTTTTGCTTCTTTAATTGATTTGGAAGTCACATACCTTCTATTTATATCATTCTATTGACCTATAAAATTAAACCAGTATCTGTATCTTACACCCACCCTCACTGAGCAATATCTAAAGAGACAATACTTATTTAGGTTTAATAATATCTTCTGATATTTTGCCTTACCATTGCTTCCTGCATCCAACCTCTTCCTCTGGGATTTACTTTTTTGTTTATTTTCATAGACTGCATCCTCTAGTATTTCTTTCATTTAGCATTCACAAGTGATAGATTTTCTAAATTCTTGTCTGACAGTATTTTTATTTTTATCTTGACCTTATATCTGTGTGCTAGTTTGGTTCTTTAGAGTTCTTGATTTAAAATAGTTTCCCTTTAGAACTTTGAAGAGAGTCCAGCAGTACCCTTACTTTCTCTTACTCTGGACTAAGCACTATTGGAAAATGAAGGCACAGCAACAAGGATTTGTGAATTCTCTGCTCCAGCAGACACACATAGCTCATTTACTTTTCACAATATTCCTATTTTCATATGAAGCAGGCTAAGAGAGGTGAAATAAGCTCATTCATTCAACAAATATTTGTGGTGTACCTACTGAAGGAGTTCTAAAGGAACTGTCTTCATTTTTTGCTGTTATGACATAATACCACAGACTGGGTAATTTATAAACAATAGAAGTTTATTTGGCTTATGGTTCTGGGAGCTGGGAAGTCTAAGAGCATGGCACTAGCATCTGGTAAGGGCCTTCATGCTGAGTCATCCCATGGTAGAAGGTGGAATGACAAGTGAGCACTTGAGACACAGAGAGAGGATGGGGCCAAATTCATCATTTTTATCAGGAATTCCCACAATAACCCATTCCCTTGATAATGGCATTCATTCATTCATGAGAACAGAGCCCTCATGGCCTAATCACCTCTTAGAGGATCCACCTCTTAATATCCATATGTTTTGGAGGGGACATTCAAACTATAGCATGAACTTAGAGTCTACTGGGAAGAAAGACAGTAAAAAGGCAATGTCAGCAGTGCACTATTACAGGAGTAAGCATGGGGGGCCAGGAGACCATCATCTAGGAAGTCAGAAAAAACTTCTTTGAGGAACAGCTGTTCTCAAATCTTTTTTTTTCCCCCCCTCCGGCATGTGCTTCTAGGTATATGTTCTCAAATCTGAAAGGTTTAGGGACAATATCTGAAAGAGCCAGATATTTCTGAAGGGTTTTAAAAAGCAAACAGTGTCATGACCAGATTTGCATCTTAATTCATCCTGGCTGCAGCATGGAAGGAAGGATCGAAGGGGGCTAGACTGGAGATCAGGGAAATGGTTAGGAGGCTGTCTCAGTAATCCAGAGCAGAGAAGATGCAGAGGAAGGAGTTATCACAGATGACTAACTTGGTTGGTTGAATGCAAACTGGTGCGTTTCAGCGAGATGAGGGAACCCTGGAGGAGGAACAGGAAGGTGAAGGAAGGACGATGAGATTAGTTTGGAATATTTTGAATTTTAGGCTTTTGTGGAGTAGTTAAGCAGAAATAAACAATAGGCAGTTTGAAACACAGGTCTCTAGCTCGGAGCTATCTGCACAGTGCCTGGCCAATAGGAGACACTATTGCCATGATTATTATTGTATCTGGGATAGAGAAAGAGATAAGGAAGTGTCTTACAGGAGAGTGGTGATGATACACAGGAATAATAATGTCAGCAATAATTTATCTAGCATTTATTTTGACTTAGTTATGGTACAAAACCAGAAAATGTTGTGTTTTACATGAATCGACTCAATCCACTTAATTTATAAATTCGAAACTATTATTACCATTCTCCACTGAGAAACTGAGGCAAAGATTTAAATATAACTTGAGCAAGTCCATATGGTTAGTAAACGGTGGAGCCATGAGCCAGGAACGCAGACAATAAGACCCCAGACCCCACGTCTTAGGTCACAGTCCAGCAAATCAGCCATTAAGTGGGAGACAGGGGCTATAAATCCAGCAGAAGGTTAAGTTACTGCTAGTAAACGCTACAGCCAGAATACAGAGCATAACAAGAATAATGTGGACTCTGTCCTTGAGGAATTAATCGCCTGGTTGGAGTGCCAAGACATAAGCGAAAATAATTAATAAAAAAAAAACAAGTGCAAAAAAAAAAAAAAAAAAAACCAAGTGCAGAGGGGTCACAGGGAAGGGAGGGGTGGGAGTCCGGCTTGGGGGAAATCATAGAGAAGGGCCAGCCTCCAGACTTCCTAGAGAGGCGCTAGGGACCGCAGCCCGCTCGCGCTTCCGCCTTGGCTGCGGGCGCTTAGGGTGACTCCGGGTTCCCTGACCAGGCGTTCCCTGAGCCGGCCCCCTGTCCTGGAGGCCCGGCGTCGGGACCGCGCAGACGCTGTCCTAGGGGGCCCACGTGGCCGCCCAGAGCCCGAGCCCAGCTCCCTCCCCTCAGAGGCGCAATCGACCTTCCTATGCCGAAGAACTGGCCTGATATCCTGTCTGGCTCACGGTACTCAGGGCGGAGGGCCGGTGACTATAGGGTCGCCTGCTTCCCTGGGTGGAGCTTTCAGATCCCGGTCCTGGTCTCTGGTCAACATTGCCCACTGGGACATTGAGCGTCTTACCCTTGTCACCTGGAGCTAGATCACCACTTGCATTTTGTCCTGCAGCCCGTGGTTGGTTCAAGAGTACCCGTTATCCTACTTTTTCTGTAGAGGCTCGTTTTGGATCTTTGCCATGATCACTAGAAGCATTCAGTACAACCTACTTAGTAATGTATTTATAGTGGGGCAAAGGATTTTCTTAAAAGCCATGACTCCATTGCAGTTCTTGACTCTTGCTTCAGAGATATTCTTTCTAGGAATTTCCAGCTTCACCAGGCAGATCTGTAGGAGAATGTACAAAGGTAGAATTTGCAGGATCCTATGAATCAGTGCAGAGGGTGGTTGAGAACAGGCAAAGTGTCCTAAGAATATCTGTTTCCATTGATAGTGGCAGGAGACTGAGAGGGGAAGAAGTGGAGAGTGTGGGAAACAAGACGGAATCAATCTTATTGTGGCTCTCTCTCCTATTAGCTCTGCAGGTTCTTGTTTTTCCAAACAAGAAGGCAGTGCATGAAGCCAGGGGTCATCAGCCATGCTCCAGACAGTATGCTTCCAGGTGAGCAGAGCTTTCTTTCAGCTTTCCATATTCAGAACAGATATGAAAGGTCACTACAGGTTCAATAGCCTGACTTGGCCAGTCCTGTGCTTAGCTTTGCATCCATCAATAGAGTATGGCAAAGGAGTAGGGGCGTTGATGAAGGAGAGTAGGCAAATTTGGGAGGATAGAGTTGGTTGGGAAAGAAAGAAAGAATTCTAGAAAGTGAGAATCTGCATCCATGAAAACTGAAAGTGTGGTCCATAGATGAGCAGCTACTGCATCACCAGGGGGCTTGTTAGGCAGAATTTCAGGCCCCACTCCAGATCTCCTGAATCAGAATCTACATTTTTTACAAGATATGGGGAGTTAATCAGCAAGTTAAAATTTGAGGAGTGCTAGTTTGCATCACAGTACACAGAGGAAAGCCACCTTCTGAGATTTGACAGGCACTCCTAGGGGAGGAGTTTGCCCTGCAGACCACCCAGTTAGGGTACAGTGAAGCCAAAACTGGGAGCATTTGGAAGGTGTGAATTGATGAGGGAGGTGTATTCTTGGAGGAACACTGAGTTTGGATCTGAAGCCAGTGCCTTTAGCCTGTTGCAAAGATGGCAGCATAAACTCTATGAGAGCCTGTATCTTTTGTTGACACAAATTCATGCAATGTTGAGAGCAGTGTCCCTCCAGAGTTTTCTGTGTGACAGTGGGTGATTTCACTGGATTTTTCTCCAGTGTCCTAGATCATGTAATGGACATATTATGTAATGAGAAAGCTCCATCCCAGAGATTTAAAAGCAATGTGTATGTACTCCTTTTTGGGGATATTGGATATTGGACCATCCACTTCTGTTTGAGCATTTCAGTCAAAATTAGTTCCTGTAAGTGAGGAAATGTTTAAACATCTATAGGAAGTAGGCTGCTCTCCTAAGGCTTTGCCTGAGCACAGTAGTTACTTAGGATTAGGTTCTACTAAGAAAACCCCAAGTGACGGTGGCTTAAACAAGGTAGAGCTTTCTCTCTCATGCAAAAGAAGTCTGTGAGAGTCAGTTCAGGGCTAGTGTAGCAGCTCCACTATTATCCTGCTCTCAGGCTCTTTCTGTCTTTCTGCTCTACCATCCTAGCACTGTCTCACCTGCTCTAGGCCACTTTATGGTGCAAGATGGCCACTTGATCTCCAGCCATCACGTGTGCATTCTAGCTAGAAGAGGAGATGCCAGGACCTTTATTTTTTAGGAACCTTCCCAGAAGTCCCTGATAATATAGTTACATTTCATTGGCCTCACTTAGTTGCCAGGGCTTAGTGCAACCTCAAGTAAAATTAGGGTTCTTTTATTAAGGAAGAAAAGGAGTATATACACACACAAACACGTGCACATACCTGTTTGTCTTTGCTATCATTTCTATGAGGAATATTTGTCATTTAGAATCTTCTAGGAAATGCCCCCAATCTTATCTGTGGTTGTAATAAGTGCTGAGATTTATATGACATCATATGCCAGGTGATGTTTTACTGCTTTGTACATATTAATTCATTTTATCCTTACAAGAGCCCTATCAAATAGTTACTACAATTATCCCAGTTTTACAAATGGGGCAACTGAGGCACAAAAAGGTTAAGTATCTCATCCAGGGTCATATAGTTAATGAGTATCAGGGATGGGATTTGATCCTAGGGAGTCTGGCTCTAGAGCAGGGTTTTCAACCATGGCGCTATTTACTTTTCATGCCAGGCGATTCTTTGTTTTGGGTATACACTGTAGGATGTTCAGCAACATTTCTGGCCACTATCTACTAGATACCTGTACCACTACCACCACCACCACCATGCTGCAGTTTTGGCAACTCCAGACATTGCAACATATCCCCTGGGGGACAAAATTACCTCCGTATTGAGAACCACAGTTCTAAATGTCTATGCTATTTGTCACTATGCTGTGCTGCCTCTGTAACCTACTTCCAATACAGGGGAAGCAACAGCCCCACCTAATGATGGAGAAGGAGTAAGTGCAAGCAAAGGAGAGAAGCAGAGTGATCATGGTAGGAGCAGGATATTGAGAAGCTAAATGTTTTAGGAAACAAGGAACTAAAGAACGCATTGATAATTAGAGAGTAGTCTCAGAGGTGTGGAGGGGTAGAGCATAATGTGAGGAAAGGTGAAGTCCATGTTCCCAGCTTTTGACTCTGAAGGAAGTAAGACAGAGTATTAACATTTGGGGTCAGTGAAATATCTATTCCGTACTGTCCAATGAAGTACCACCTAGCTACATGTGGCTATTTAAATTAAAATCAATTAAAATTAAAAATTCAGTTCCTCAGTCACACCAGCCATATATGAACTTCCTTGTCAAGGTGTTATCTGATTTCTTGGCTGTATAGTTACTGTTTTCCTTTTGCAACTAATACGTAATCTATGGGGAGACATTTAAGGTCATGCAAATATCCTGCTTCTCATCCAAATTTCCTCCTAGATTTAGCATCCATTGATGATTTTTGCACAAACCAATCTTTACAATGATGACTGCAGATCTTCTAGTACTTCCAGAGTTATCTTTCTTCCACCCAGAAGAGACTAAGCACAAAGAGAAGTTTGCTAACATGATGAACTGGGATAGAGTACAGTGTGAGTCAGAGAGAAATGTTATAGTAGGACTAATTTACATAAAAGTAGTTCATTCATTTTGAAGTTTTTGCTTCCTTGTACAGCCCTTTAATAGATACTTAGGTAAAAAGGACTCCCCTTAGTCCATTTCAAGGTGCTTGATATTGCTGATTCCCCTCATCTGAAAAGGGGAATAATAATTCTTACTTTACAGATGTATATTATGATTGAACAACTTGATGTAAAAGTAACTGACACAGGCACAAAGCCCTAAACAACCTGTGATGGTTTCCTTCTTCCTTGAGAAGTTTGGAGATGGTTTTAATGGGAGGCAGAGAGAGATACACATGGTGAAGAGGACAGCATTGGGAAATCTGGCAGAGCTTAGGTCAGGGGACAGATCTCGGCACAAAGATGGGAGACTGCCATCCTGTCCCTGGAGTCAAGTGTGTTAGGAGATGAGAAAGTGACACTGTACATTGCCTTCAAGGGAAAACCAGCATTTTCTGATAAGGCAAGGTGGTAGAAAGAGGGAGAAATATCCAGAATGAATATCCCTCTGGAATCATTCCTATGTCTATAGGAGAAGATGTGGAGGAGGAAGACCAGAGAGAAGCTGAGTGGGAGGCCCTGACAGGTGCTTCAGGAGGGATGGAGGCAGGTTGAAAGACAGGTACCTGCTGTGGTTGATTTAGAAACATGACAGAAAAATATAGCTGGCTTGTGGAACCAGACATAAGTTGACGTGAGACCAGCAGGTGCTGGACTGTGTGCTTAAGATGATTAATATTGGAGCCCCAGAGGTGTGGACATGGAAAGTGGGAAAGTAGCTGAGGGCTTCCCTTGACTAGGGTGCTATGTGGCTCTCTCCACCAGTACAAACCTTCCATGAGGCTCAGAGCCATGGGCTCTATTAGATTTATCCCTTCTCTGGAATTCAGGCCCCTCCCTCTGCTCTTATGCAG
>JAQIFY010003705.1:0-12334 GCA_028533085.1 Varecia variegata
GGGTAGATGGGAGCCGGGAGGAGGGGGTGGGTATATATATACATAATGAGTGTGATGCACACTGTCTGGGGGATGGACATGCTTGGAGCTCTGACTGGGGCAGGGGGAAAGGGGCAAGGGCAATATACATAACCTAAACATTTGTACCCCCATAATATGGTTAAATAAAAAATAAATAAAATAAAATAAAATCTTATGCTCATCTTCTGAGAAATTCAATAGATAATTGCAAATGAAAATCAGTAAATATCAATATATACATGTTATTTAGAAATATGGACTAAAGTACTAGAAGCAGCAGTTAAATGAGTTGAAAGCAGTTGTCTCTGGGTAATGGGACTTGGGAGGAAGATGAGAAGAGTATGGAAGAATTGATCAATCTTTCAAAAAGATATATATAATATTTGACAAAAATTAAATGTGTAGGTTAAATTAAAGCAACCAAAATATAGGCATACTTTCTCATTTTTATCATCTAAATTTTTGTTTTGATGCCTTTAAAATATTTTAAAATGTTTAGTATTATCGTGATTATCAAAGGAAATATGTGCTGATTTTTTAAAAACTTAGAAAATATGGAAAATTACAATTTTAACTTGGCCACATTTCCCTAGCCAATGTCCAGAGTTGTTCTATCTCATATAGGAAATGATACTCTAAAATGAAGTAAGGAACCCACTCAACAAGACATCAGTGTTTTACTTGAATATTGAGACCATCTTCCATCTCGGCATACACAGGTAATAACAAAATGCCAGCTTTATAACTGATTATAGACTGAAAATTTCTGATTGATAACTGACTGTAAGAAGAGAATCAATGAAGACTATTCGAGCACAGAGCAATGTGTAATATTCAGAAAGCACTTGAAATAATCAAGAAAATCATTACTTGTGATGACTTACATGATTATATTATTATGAGAAACACAAGAATACTCACCTGATCTATTTAATTGAAGGCTTTTCAGTCAATGAGTTGAGTAAAGAAATAAACAAGGATGAAAATAGACAATAGTAAAAAAAAAAAAAACTTTATTTTTTTCTCTTCTCTTTTTTCCTCCCTTCTTACCTTTTTTCCTCCCTCCCTCCCTTCCTTACTTCTTTTTCTTTAAAAATCAAGAGAGGAAAGGTAATTCTTAGTGAGTAAAAAGGTTTCTCTTCTGGAAATAGTTGTTTCAGGCTCAGGATTCAGCATAAATCAATCTTCGCTGAGGAGCAGGGAGAGGAACAGGATTTACCAGCTACTTTTTCTATGGTTGTGACCTCCAGGGCTTACCATTCCTGTTGCTGTTGTTTTTTGACTTGTAGTTTTCTAATGTTTTTCACTAAATTGATTATTGCCTTTAGAAGTAATTTCATTGCTTCTGGAGTACTATAGCTTTATCCTTCTAAGCTTCATGGTGCTGTGAAAGATTGGTCTCATTTCTTGTTAATTCTGATTCTTCTTCGAGGCTAGTCTCTTACTCTCCAAGGGAATCATAGGTACAGTGTTTATTAGTCTTACACATCATGCCACCTCTAGAGAATTTATACTGACTAATTCATCTTTCCTGACAATTGCCAAAATAAATGGCAGCCAGAGTAGTGGTTTGATTTCTGTGAACTTATTTTATTGTGTGCCACTTTTCATACCAGTGAGCAGTCATAAAGGCCAAATAGATAAGGATTTCCTATTTCCAATACTATATCTAATGATTAGTTTTAAATCATTTTAGTTGCAAAACTTTTAAAAGAATAGTTTAGCCCTACATTTTTTTTTATCTGCCATTCATTTCTTCTTATATATGTCATCAAAGTGTAATGAAAGGAAGAATTCACTAGCATTAGAGTCTGGAGTCTGGTGCCAGCTGTGCATATAACCTTACACAATTTACTTAAGTTCTCCAAGCCTCAGTTTTATCATATATCATATATAACAGATAGGAATCAATCTCTAAAGTTGGCTCAATTTTTAAGAGATTATGTTTCCACTAAGAAACAATATCTCCCAATTGTCAAAACTTCAAGCACCAACAAGGTTCACCCAAGAGTATATTTTACCTTATATTTATTAAAATGTAACCAAAAGGTACTGTCCAAATGTCTCTCAATTTTTAAAAAGATATATCTTATTATGAAGTGCTCTTTTACACATACACAATTAACTGTAGACTAATAGGTGCCAAAATCACAAAAGTTCAGAACAAGGTCTTAGAACAAGTTAGTAGAATAGTAAGTACTTCTGATTTTTCCTCTTAAATCCAGCTCTCAAAGCCAAAAAAACATATACTATCTGGCCCTTATCAGAAGAAAAAAATTCTGAATCCCTGAAATTAAATGAATAAACAGGGCAGGAAGGATAAATCTTACTTACAGAAGAATTCCAAATATTAAATATGGAATTGGGAGAAATAGAAAAATCACCATTAGAACCCAAAAGTAATAATTGCGGCAGACAAGATTCACTGATGAATGTTAATATTAGTGGCCAAAACTTTAAAGAGAAACAGGATATTTGGATGCCCCAAAGTGTCTGCCCCCAAATACATATTAATAATTATGGGTGATTTCAACATATGTACACAAGATTTTTGATATGCTTCCCTCCAGAAAATGGAGTTCAATTATCCTTTTATTGAATGTGGGCTGGATATAACAGATCACTTGCAAAGAATAGAATATGTAAGGGAAAAACACTGACTTAATAGAAAACCTGGCACATACAACGTTAAACAAGAGATCCAAGATTAAGTTTACCAGTGATAATGAATGTTGGTATCATGCATCCCTGAGAGGATACAATGAGAAGGGCACTTCATCTCTGTGGTAATCTTTCTCAAGACTAATAAACCTCATATAATCATGAGAAAACATCTGATAAGCCCAAATTGAGAGACAGTCTACAAAACACCTGACCAGAAATCTTCAAAATTCTCAAAGTCATGAAAGCAAGAAAATACTGAGAAAATGCAATAAAGTACAGGAAACTAAGGAGATATGATGCCTAAATACATTGTAGTATTCTGAATTGGATTCTAAAACAGAAAAAAGACACTGATAGAAAAATATATATCTGATAAATGGTTGTTTTTCAGAATATATAGAGAATACTTACAATTCTAAGTAAGGCAAACAGTCCCATTAAAAATGAATAAAAGACTGGAACACATATTTCACCAAAAGAAAAAAATATGAACAGTAAATAAACACAAGAAAGTTGCTCAACATCATTAATCAATAGAGAAATGCAAATTATAACAATTTATATGCCACTCTGTACCAATTAAAGTAGCTAATATTGAAAAGACTGACAGAACCAAATATTGATGAAGATGTATAAAAACTTGAACTCTTGAACACTGTGAATAGAAATATAAGATGACACAACCACTTTGGAAAAAGTGTGGCAATTTCATATATAAACACACACTTACCATATGACCCAGTAATCCCATCACTAGATAGTTACTCAAAACAAATTAAAGCTTGTGTTTATTAAAAGAGCATTCAAACAATAATAGCAGCTTTATTAGTAACAGTCAAAAATTGAAAACAACTCAAATGTCTGTCCATCAACTGGCACATTGATAAACAAATTTTTTAATATCTATACAATATAATACAATATTGTAATCAAAAGGAACAAACTACTGACAATGCAAAATCATGAATGAATTTCAAAAGCATTAGGCTAAACAAAAGAAGTTAGACACAGAAGACTACATACTATATTATTCAATTTCTATTAATTGTCCAGGAAATGCAAATCTATAGTGAGCTAGGGTTCTGTCTTGAAGAGAAAGTAGCCATAAACATTACTAAAATGTATGCATAATTGTGTTAACTTATTAAATCTGAATTATATAAGAAGAAAGGGTACTTTACGGCTCTGGACAAAATAATTGTGACTTGTGCATTCACAATTTAACAGATAAAAGAAGCCTCTGTTTACTAGGGCAGATTATATCGCTTTTAGGAAGTTTACCCCAGAGCACTTACTCAAAAATCTATAATGACTGCCTGATTGCTCTCATCCCAGCAAGCCTGCTTTATTTACTGAATTACATGTTTGTTAATGAGTAACACTGAAATGCAGCCAGAACTTGGCTCCAGCCTAACTTGATCTCCAAAATCACTCTCTGTTTCAGTTAAACATTACGAATTGCTGCTCCTTCCAACTGTGACCTCCTTGATAAAAGATACTTGAATACAGGATCCCTCTACTCCCAATATCTAACATAATACCAGGCTCATTTTTTAATACTCAGTAATAGGTTGCTAAATATATTTGTACACTGTTCTTTTTTTGCCTGCTCTTACACTGTACCATTACCCCTAAGTATACTTCTTTTACTGTTTAAAATCCTATTCAATTTTTGAAGCCAAGATTGCATGCTATACTATAGTAATTGCAGTTTTTAAAAGTTTAAATAAATTCAGTGCTTGTCCATTCTTCTTCCAGAAATCACATCCCCCTCCAAAAAAATGCTGGAAGAAAACAGAAATGTAAATTCTATTGTCAACAAAATGACAGAGCAGATGAAAAGACTGCAAAAAGTAACACAGCTCAGAGATGCAGGAAACTGTGGAGAAAGGATGCCCCCAACTGCATATCCCTGGCAGTGCTATACATTTTCCCAAGTGTTTCATTTTGAAGAACAAACCCAAAAATTATTTATTTATAATAAAGAAGAAAGGGTAAGTGGTCAGGCTGTGAGAGCCTTCCTATACCTCCTTTGGTAGAAAGTATAAAGAAATTAGGAAGGCAAGGATGAATGTAAAAAACATGGATTAGTCATTTTTGAAAGGGTAAGTTCATTGGTGAGAAAGTGAAAAAAGGAGGAACTCAAGTCTTGAGGTTAGTCTACTTGTGCCATGTTGCAACATCTAGAGTAGTAACTACAAGAACAGTATGCCAGTGTAACAGAGGACAGACTGAATAATAAAAATGAGCAATCCAAAAGAAAGAAGAAAAGGGGAGGGGGAAAGCATAAAATAAGCAAGACAAAAAAAAGCAAATAGTAAGATGGCAGATTTAAAACCATATAGGCCAAGTGCAGTGGCTCATGCCTGTGATCACAGCACCATGAGAGGTCAAGACAGGAGGATCACTTGAGGCCAGGAGTTTGACACCAGCCTGGGCAACATAGTAAGACCTTTTTTCTGCAAAAAATAAAAAAAAAAATTAGCCAGGTGTGGTGGCACACACCTGTATTCCCAGCTGCTTGGGAAGATGAAGTAGGAGGGTTGCTTGAGCCAGGTGCAGGGAACTGTGATGGCACCACTGCACTTCAGCCTAGGCAACAGAGCCAAAAACTGTCTCTAAAAAATAAAATAAAATAAAAAATAAAACCAAATATATCAGTAATCACATTCAGTATAAATGGACTAAATGCCCAAATAAACAGATAAAGATTGTCATACAAGATAAAAAAATTGGTGAGATACATCTAAAGTAAAAATATAGAAAAGAAATTGATGACAAAGGGATAGCACACTAGCAACAATAAACCTAAAGAAAAGGGAAAGAAGGAAATGATAAACATAAAAGCATAAGTTACAGAAAAAGAAAGCAAATGTACACAAGAGAAAATGGATAAAGTCCAAAGAAGAGTCTTTGAAAAGACTAATAAAATTTGTAAGCATCTGATCAGACTAAGCAAGAAAAAAAACAGTGAAAGGACCAATATCAGAAATAAGAAAAGGAAAATGTGGACCAATAAATTCCACAGTAATTAAAAGATCATAAGAAGGAATTACAATCAATATTATGCTAAGAAAAGTAAGATGAAATGGACAAATTTCTAGGAATAAAAGTATACAGAACTTAGCAAAGTAACAGAAAATTTGAGTAGCCCTGTATCAACTAACGAACTACAAATAAAGACTATCAAAAACAAACAAAAATGAAAACCTACAACAAAAACATGCTTAATGGTATAATGTTAATATGTTTATCTCTGAGATTGGCAATAAATCAAGAAAAAAGTGAAAAAAAACAGATGAAAGTATTAATTTAGAGAAGATGACACAGATATAGAAAAAAATCAGAGAAAAATCAAATAATATATGAAACTACTTTGCTAAAATCAATTTAATAAAGTTGAGAACTTGGATAAAACGGATGATTCTCTATAAATATAAAGACTACAAAAACAAACCCCAGAAGAGACAGAAAACCTAACTATATCAATTTCCACAGAAGTAATAAGGATGTTGAAGAATGATATTCCCCAAATAAAAACTATATTTATATTGTTTGTTAGAGGAATTCCAAAAAACCTTTAAGAAACAGGTAAATATAATGCAACATAAAAATATTCCTGAGTATAGAAGAATAACAAAAGCTTTTAAATCCTTTTAATGAGTGAGTATAACATTATTAAAAATCTTCCCAAAAAGAAGAAGGAAAACTATAAAATAATTTTATTTATAAATATTTATGTAAAAACTCTAAATAAGATATTAGCAAATTGAACACTAAGAATATGTGGCATATGGTAAGCACATAATAAATATAGAATGAATGAATTAATGGAGTCAGAATAATTTTGATAATTAGTATACCATAAAACAACAATGAGATGATATGCTAGCAAAACAGAGATTTCAATCAATACAATATACTAGAACAGCCATAAATTAACCAAATACAAATGCAATTTAAGTATAAAAGAAACACTTCAAATTATAGAAAAAGTTATTTCATAATTATCAGTGTTTTAACAAGTGAATTGCCATCTGAAACAATAACATAAAATTAAGCAAGATCTTTGCTTTACACCTTAAAACAAAATAAATTCCAGTTGAATTCAATATTTAAATATAACAAAGAAAATCCAAATGTACTAGAAAATCCATGGTACAAGTTTTAAAATCATCTGATATATGAGATGAGTTTTAAAAATATGACATAAACCTCAGAAGCTGTTAAAAATTTTTGACTACAAAATTTTTTTACAATGTCTCTAAAAAGAAACCACATAAAAAAACCAAAGGAGGGGAAAACATTTGGCAATTCATATCACAGATAAGGTGCTAGTTTTCTCACCATATAATGAGTTCCTAAAAAAAATAAGAAAACAATCAACAACCCAGTATACAAATTAGCAAAGTATATAAGCAGATAGGTTATATTAAATTCAATAATTTTAAGTATATGAAAATATATTCAGTTGCACTAATAAAAGAAAGCAGCTAAACTGGCAATAATACATTATTTACCTCATTCATGGGCATACATAAAAAATGATACCTTACTGCATTAGAGAAAGCAGATACAGGATATGAGGCACTATCATATAATTCATTAGATGTATAAATTGGAACAACTTTCATGGAGAATGTATTAGTTATCTTTTGCTGCATAACAAGTTACCCCAAAACTTAAAACAACAATAAATATTTATTTTCTCCAACAGTTTCTATGAATCAGAAATTTGGGAGCAGCTTAGGTTGAGCAGTTCTAGATCAGAGGCTCTTATGAAGTGGCCAGGATGGTAGCCAGGAATGCAGTTATGTAAAGGCTTGACTAGAGCTGAATGATCTACTTTGAAAAGTGGCTCATGCACATGGCTAGCAAATTGGTGTTGGCTATTGGTGGGAATCTTCAGTTCCCTTCCATGCAGGCCTCTTCCAAGGCTGCTTGAGAGTCCTCACAACATGGCACCTGGATTCCCCTAGAGTTAGAGATCCAAAAGAAAGCAAAGTAGAAGCTGTGATGTCTTTTATGACCTAGACTCTGTAATCACATGCCATTATTTTCTCAATATCCTGTTGGTCACATAGATCTTCAACATTCAGTGTGGAAGGAAACTACAGGGACATATGTTTCAAGAGGAAAAGATCATTGTGGGTTACCTTGTAGGGTGACTACCACAGGCGATAATTTTGAAAATACTTTACAAAATGAATATTACGGAAAGGTGACATCAGCAAGATGATGGAATAGAAGATCCCTAGCATCACTTCCTCTACAAAAGTAGAACTAGTAATAGAAACTATTCATAGATAAGAATACCACTCTGAATTCACAAGAACTTGAGAGAGAAGTGGAGAAACCCCCTGTGCCTGCAGAATTGGGAGAATCTGTGAGTGGTAAGAGGAATAGTCATATTACACTTTGCCACTCCCCCAAGGCAGCAAAATACCACTCAAACACAATTTCTCAAGACCAGTAGTTTCTAAAGAGACAAGAAGGAATTGGAGGTGGACATTCAATCTCCCTATCAGTCTGCAAATGTCTGTGGGACGGCTGTTCTGGTTCTATTCTATGGGAAATGTTGGGAGTGCCAAGAGGGCTTAGCCACGTGGGATGAATTAGGGACATAGAGTAAGGACATTAATTGTAGCAAATGGCACATGGATCATGGCAGATACTCTGTGCTCCAATCAGTGAGAATGCCACACTGAGGAGAATGGACAGTGCCATAGTGCTGCAGGAGGCATGATACACGGGAAGACCCAAATCCCTGATGAGATTTTCCATTAAGCTCAAATGCTCACTATGGAACCTTCCCCTGACTCAGAAACAACTAAAAAATTGGCAATTAAATTCTGTTGTTTGCTTAAGTCTTCCCAGGACCGGGAAGCAATGCCAGGGAAGTGATAAAGTTCTAGAACAGCCTCTAAGTTCTTGTGTTCACTATAAATCTTCCCCAAATCAAGAAACAATGGTAGAGAAGGAATTTAGTTCCAGTGTAGTGTTTAAGTTACAGTACTCACTGTAAGTCTTCCCTATAAGACAGGGAAACAACAAAAGGGTAATAAGTTAGTTTCATTGAAATGTTTTAGTTCCAGTACACACTATACATTCTCCCCAAAATGAGAAGCAACAGAAGGCCAGCAATTAAGTTCCAATATAAAGTAGTAAAGCTCTAACACCACCAAAAAATATATGAAAAAGATGGAAGAGGTGGCTGTCTCCTTAAATGTACAGGCATCAATGTAAAGACACAAATATTGTAAAAACTCAGGGAAATGATACAATTAAAAGAAACCAACAAAGCACCAGTAATGGACCTAAAAAAATTGAAGATCTATTAAATGTCTCACAAAGAAATCAGAATAATCTTCTTTAAAAAGTTCAGGTAATCACAAGAAAATATGAATAGAAAACTAAGTGAAATTTGGATAATAATCCAGAAACAAAATGAGAAATTTGACAAAGAAATAGAAATAATTTTTAAAAACCAAATATAAATCCTAGAAATAGAGAATATAATAGCTCAACTGAAAACTCATTAGAAAGCCTCAACACCAGACTTGATCAAACAGAGGAAAGAATCAGGGACCTCAAAGATAGAACATATGAAATTACACAATCAGAGGAGCAAAAACACAAAAGAATTTTTTAAAAAAGTAAAGAAGGCCTAAGAGAATTATGGGACACCATCTACCAAATTAAACTCCACATAATAGTAGTTCCCAAAGGAGATGAAAGAGCTGTTTTGTCTACATAGAAAATCTATTTAGTGTAGCCACCTTCATCAACGATCTTAGCTAGATCTTCTGGATAACTTGCTGCAGCTTCTGCATTAGCACTTGTTGCTTCGCCTTGCACTTTTATGTTCTGAAGATGGCTTCTTTCCCTCAACCTCAAGCGAAAGTTTTAGTTGTTTTGATCTTCTATCCAGATCATTAAACTTTCTCCGTATCAGCAATAGGCTGTTTCACTTTATCATTCATGTGTTCACTGGAGTAGCACTTTTATTTTTCTTCAAGTCCTTTTCCTTTGCATTCACAGCTTGGCTAAATGTTTCATGAAAGAGGCCTAGTTTTCAACCTATTTCTGCATTCACTATGCCTTCCTCACTAAGCTGAATCATTTCTAGTTTTTGCTTTAAATTGAGAGATATGTGACTCTTCCTTTCACTTCAACACTTAGAGGCTATTGTAGGGTTATTAATTGGCCCAATTTCAATATAATTTTAACTCAGGGAATAGGGAGGCATGAGGAGAGGAAGAGATATTGGAGAACAGCTTGTTGGTGGAGCAGTCAGAACACATAAAACATTTATTGATTAAGTTTGCCATCTTATATGTCCATAGTTTATAATGCTGCTACACAATTACAGTAGTAACATCAAAGATCACTGATCACAGATCATAATATATGTAATAATAAAGTTTGGAATATTGCAAGAATTACCAAAATGTAACACAGATACATGAAGTAAACAGATGCCCTTAGAAAAATGGCCCTAACGGACTTGCTTAATGCAGAGTAACACAATCAATTTGTAAAATATGCAATGTTTATATAGTACAATAAAGCAAAGTGTAATAAAACAAGGTATGCCTGTATCATCTCAGCATTGTTAGAAATAGTAAAAAAATTGAAATAATCTAAATGTTTATGAAAGGCATCCAACTAATTGTAATGCATCTATACAATGTGATATACAGCATATGTATTTTAAAGTAATTGGATACTTCTGTTAGAAAGTAGAAATGCATACTATCTGGGTGATGGATAAACTTATAACTTTGATTCAAAATGTACAAAAGCAATTCATGTGACCCAAACGTTTGTACCCTGTAATATTCTGAAATAAAAAAAAAAAGAAAGTAGAAATAATACTGCCTTGGAGAAAGGAAGTGGTGACAAGGGTGATAATAGAAAAGAGGGAAACATTTTTCAATGAGTACTCTTCTGTGTCTTCTGTGTTTATAACCATGTAGGTGAATTATCTACTCTAAGAAAGTGAAAAAATACACAAGCAAAGCTGTAATCTTTGTCACACTTCCACCTATTCACCAAGCAAATGCTGAGTTGGGCTCCATAGAGTACTTACAGCTTTTTGTTTTGCCTTTTTGTGATATGTATATTTGCTATCATCATTATCATAATCATTTGGACATTCAACTCAATTCATCTGTGAGACTTCAAAGTTCTTGAGTGTACTGATTACTTGGCTTATTTTGTATCCCTCAATGTTCCTAAGCACAATATCAAGCACATACGAAATACTCAATGTTATTTGTTTACATCAGGGTTTCTTAACCTCAGTACTACTAACATTTTAGGGCAGATACTTCTCTGTTGTAGGGAGCTGTCCCATGCATTGTAGGTTGTTTAGCAGCATTTCTCACCTCTTCCTACTAGATGCCAGTAGCACATCCTAAGTCCTGATGCACAAAAGTATCTTCAGACATTGACAAATATCCCCTGGAGTGGAAAAATCACCCCCAGTTGAGAACCATTGGTTTAAAATAATGACATATCCAATCTTGAGGAGCAGCTACAGAAATCAAAAACAGACTTTTAAGCAAGATTTAATAAACATTTTTTACTACAATATAATAATTTGTTATATAGTATTGGTGCAAGTGAATAGTTGGGATATATGTTATAGACTACAAACTAAATGAATATTAATCTTTAATACTTTTGTCATTATTCATTGATTATTCTTAATTGCTCATGTTATTTCATATTCAGAGTTAACCTTGTAAAGGAAGGTGAGGAATTCAGAATTCCTCATTTAGTGAAATTGTATGATTTTAAACATGATGAATGATAGCGTTTATGTGAGATACATCATTTTCTCCCCTTTCTTCTAAATGACTTAATGATACTAAAAATTGATTATCATAACACCAAGGGTATGATCTGGAGTAAATACTCCATTCTTTGATGCAGATCACTTCATAAAATATGGATTAGACTATATAAAGATTAATTACACTAGCCAAAGAGTTAGTTCTGGATGATTTCTTTTAATTGATAACCAATGGTTTACAAACTAGAAGTTATCATCTGTGAAATTGGATAAAGAGCCTTACAGTGAGAGCGATAGGGTAACATTAAGGATATCTAAGATAGATCACTGTCATCTCACAAATAGCATTAATGGGGAGAAAAGACTCCATAATGTATGGGTGAAGAAATTAACAAATCTTTCCCTATCTATAAGATTGTCATCTTGTCATTGAAAGTCTTTGCAGTATTAAGAGCATTTCTCATCTCTCTTATTCAACTCGTTTTTTTCCCTTTGTGTTAATTCCACTAAAAGGGGAAGGAAAGAAAGAGGAAAGGAAGGAGGAAGGAAGGGAAAGAGGAGAGGACAGAAGAGACAAAGAAAGGAGGGACGAGGCAAAGGAAGAATGGAATAAAATGTTTCTGTGATAGAATAAAATTGCCACGGATCTCAAGATAAAGTTAACCTGTGGCCTAATTTTATATCTTCTTTTCCTTTAATCCCACCAAAACATAATTTAGCCAACATCTATAAAGCTCATTTTGAAAATTACTTAAGAAATTTATTGTGCTAAATCTACTAAGTTCATTCCATTTTCATATTGTAATTTAAATAACATGCTATAAAGAACTGCCATAGACAGATTTTTTT
>JAQIFY010003706.1:0-12334 GCA_028533085.1 Varecia variegata
CCGCCTCCCCTGCACACCCAGCTGAAGACCAGAAACCCAGGGACAGTGAAGCTGTGTGACAGGGTCGGAGGCAATCCTGTCATCACAGCCTAAAGGGAATCAGCTTCAAGAGAAAAAGGGCGTGATTGTCAATAGGAAAACCGCAGCCTTGCAGGAAAGGACAGAAAGAAAAGCCCAGATTCGGATGGGGAGCCTGCCTGTGGGTTTGTGTTGGGGCCCCTGCAGGGAGCAGTGAGCACAGTTTCTGGGGGCCGGGCCCCACGCAGGAATTAGCAATGAGGCTCAGATGCGGGGTTCAGAGTCTCCCACATGCCATGCTGCCTGCGCTTCCAGTTAGCATTTAAACACGAAAATGCAAATGCTCAGGATGGAAGAATCACAGAAACGGACGTGGGTACTGAGACCCAGGGAGGAGGCGACTCTCCTGGGACCACACAGAGCATTGTCAAGAACCGGGGCCCCGACCCCCAAATTTGCAGGCCACTTGCGTGTCTGTCTGCTTCACCCCTGTTAGCAGCCACGTCTCGGGGACAGTCAGGGGCAGTCACAGGCCTGGGCTTTATTTGAGAAGACGGCGCCAGCAAGTGTATGGCAGGTTTAGAGAAATCCCTTATCGGAGGTCTCAGTGACAATACCTCTGAGCAACGCCCTGTTAATACAGCTTGGGCGCGGCTCTGACAGCACAGTGGAAACAGCCCTCAGTCTGGACAGCGTCTGAGGACAGCACCACTAGCAGCCCGTGCAGTCAGGCAGCAGCAGCTCCCAACCAGAATTTGCCTGGCAGCTCCCAGAGACACCTCAGGGACAACCAGATACCACCCAGCTGGGAGAGAGGACAGTCCATGGGACATAGACCAGAGTCACCCAGGGGTATCAGCGAAACACTCTGCCAGCCCAGCATTGCCTTCCACCTGCAGAGAGCAGAACTGCTATAGGGAAGCTGGGTCTGGACCCCAAAATACACCCCAAGAAGACGTCTCTCAGAGTGAGTCGTGTCAGCCTGGGCAGCTGGAATATACTTCCCAATGTGACATTTCCAAGGCTGCTATCGTTCAGGCTAAAGCCTCACCTCTAAGCTCCGCACCTCTGCATGTTGGATGCTACATGCTTTTTGACAAGGCAGCAACTTAGGGTTCTCAGCCCCCCGGTATCCTGGACAAGTGTCTGCCATGGGCCCCAGAACCCAGCAAGGTGCAGAGGAGAATGAATGAGATAATGGCTTATTTAATCTCATGAGACAAGCACTTAATTCATTTGTCCAAACATCTACCGAATGCCCAGTAGATGATCAGAATGATGATAATATGTGGCTTTTCTTCTTTCCCTACATAGGTGACAGCGAACTAACGAACCCCAAAACCAGAACTGGTCCACGAGCAACACAGATTGTACGGGAGCTTTGCGGACGTGAAAACCGGGTTTGGTGTGAGCTGCGTGTGCAGCAAAGCAAGGGGGGGGGGCAGCGGGACGAGGAGGTGGGGAGGGGCGGGGGGGGCAGGGCCAACAGGCACCCACTGTCAGCGCCCGAGCGGGCAGCGGAGAGCGTGCCATCTCCATTCGGGGTCTGTGCTCTGTCTCTAGCATTTTGGGGACCCCCCGCTGGAATGGGGCGTAACGAGGAAGGAATAAACAGGAAGCCCAGGCTGAGGAAGGACAGAGGGCGCCAAGCCTAGACGGGGCTTGACTGCCACATACAGAAAGGGCTGCTCTAGAAGAGTTGATGGTCCCGGGGTCTCAGGGACATGGAGGCTCAGACAATGGTGGCTGAGTCCCTCCGTGTGGAGGCAACTGTCCCTTACACTGGGCTGGAGGAAGAGGCAGGCGGGGTGCAGAGCCCAGGCTCGAGGGAGGACAGGAAATCAGGAGAACTAACCACTGGGCCAAGACACGGTGCCTTTTCTTAGGCAGAAACGGCCTGGACTTGCCCTTCTGAAGTGTCTCCTCACTGGCACCTTGCATCCCCCGGCCGTCCCCCGGCTTCTCTTGCCTTTTTGTCGATTTGTGCTGTTCAGTGAGAGTCACGTGTTAGCTGGCCAGGGCCACTGGCATTTAGGTGGCATCCTTCCTCTTTCCAAGGGAAGGGGGACTCACACTTCAGGAGGGTCTTGCATTATCTCATTTAACTCTAACAACAAAGCATGAGGTGTCCCCATTGTACAGATGGGGCCATCGAGGCTCTGCGAGGGGAAGTGTCCTGCCCAAAGTCACACAGAAGCAGATGAGCAAACCAGACTCGCAAGTCGATGGCTTTCTAGGGTGGGCTGCTGCCTTTCTGGGGCCAAGGGCTCCCTCTGACTCCCTGGCGCCCCGACAGCCTCCACTCCTGTCAGCTGGCTCCCTGGGCTGGTCCCCAGCACTGGCAGAGAAACGCGGTGCTTTGAATAAGAGGGACTATCGGGGGAGACTCAAGTTGAGGTGGAGGCCAGAGCCGTTTCCATGGTGCTGTAGTTCGAACGTCCCTCTGCAAGTCACGTTGAAACTTAATCCCCAGTGCGATCATATGAGAGGTGGGGCCTGTGAGAGGGCTCTGCCCTCCCCAGTGGATTAATCTATTCAAGGATGAATGGATTGAAGGGCTGATGGGTCAGTGGTTACCACGGGAGGGACTAGTGGCTTTGCGAGAAGAGGGCGGGCAGCACCCTCGCCACGCGGAGCAGTGAGAGGCGGGAACGTGGAGGCCTGTCTGCCTGGCGGCAGAGCCTGCGCTCGAGACACCAAATGTGGTGGCCTCTCTAAAAACCTAACATGAAAACTGCCACAAGAGTGCCGCGCAATGGACAGGTGCATGAAGTAAGGTTATTCAGAGAGCTGAGAGCAAGGCAGGAAGGAGGCCAGGCCGTCCACGCTCCTCTCGGGGGGAGTTCACGGATGCTCTGACCCTCACAGTATTTGTGAAACGAGGTCACGGCCCAAGCCCCGTTGGGGCATCTGCAGGGTTTAACATCACGAAATAGTCTCCATCCAAGCTGCCCACTAGTGTAGACGGTCTCCAAGAAGCCAAGGGCTGAATCCCACCAAATGGCGCAGCTGCCTCCCCGGAGCTGGGGGGGAGGGGGGGAGGAGCGAGGTCAGATGGGGAGGGAGGGGGACGGGAATGAGGGAGGCGCCTCACCAGTGGCTCTTAAATGGTGCTCCCACAGTCCCCTGGCCTCCACCGAGGGGGCCCTGGGCTAGAATGGAATAACAGAGAGACTTCCCCCTCCAATTAAACTAAAATTCAACTAACAGAGAAAACATTCTCTATTTTAAAATTCCTCCTATGATGTTTTCTTGAAACTTCTGTGCTTCCTACTCTTCATAATTGTTTGCTGAGAAGAGGTAGCAAAACAAAACAAATGGAAGGAGGGATAAATTAATATATGGTCAAAATCATAAACAGCTAATTATGTTGAGTTTACTGGTTGATTTTTTATGTGCTTATCTGCTCATGGTTTCGTAAGAGAAACCTGGACTACAGGACTGTTCCGTGCTGCTGTGTAACTCCCGGCGCACGGACGGAAGTCCCCGGGGGGAGGGCGCACAGTGTCCCGGGCAGCCGCGTGGCCCCCTGCCAGCCACCTGCCTCCCAGACGGGAGCAAGTGGTGTCCACCCCGCCTCGCTGTCGCGGAGATTCCAAACCCTGCAACGGGCTCGAGCAAATGTGCGAAGGTGGCTGTCATCACTACTGTCTTCCAGACTCGCCTGAACAGGATTGTTCCGTGACTGCAAGCCGTTTGCTCGGCGAGATCTGCAGCTACTGCCTCTCAGTCTGCTCCGTCTCTCTTGACGCAGATGTTCGCGACACTCCAAGGACAGGATGTTTCCTCCTGGTCCGTGGGGAAGGTGGTGCCGGGCGACGCGACCGGAAGCGAGAGCCGCGTCTTCACTTGCTCCTCTGCATCCGCATCCGCATCCGCATCCGCATCCGCATCCGCATCCGCATCCGCATCCGCATCCGCGGCGGCCCCTCCCCGCGGCCCGGGTCGCCTCTGGCCCGTGCGACGCGGTGGGTCCTGGCCACGGACGGGACCAAACCCTCTCCCAGTGCCCTGTGGGATTAGAAGTCTATGTGTCACTCATTCTGTGTGACCAGCGATGTTGCCAGGGTGACGAGGACATAGTTCCGAGATTCCCGTCCGAAAACAAAAGAGAGGAGCCCCCCCACCCCCGAGGCTTCTGTCCCTTGGACCTTGAACAGAGCCGCGTGTCCTCGGCACCCCCCGCGGGGGCCAGAGCCGGCAGCACCGTCCCACTTCCCTTCACAGGGGACGGGCCGGCAGCCCAGCCACCCCCTGCTCGGACAGGGGGACCAGACGTGCCCGCGGTCCCCTCTCGCGGCTGCCGCGGTCGCCACCGTCCAGCGGGCACCTGTTTCGCCCGGTGACTCTCTGTCTTCACCGGCCATGAGCCACAGACGTGGCTAAGGGCGACTTCTGCGAGGAGTAGCCATCCGGTTGGCGGGTGACACGCATCCGCGAATGACACAGCTGCAGTTTTGCCACTCACGGGCGACAGGGACGCACCCCGAGGCCCTGCGAGGAAGAGTGTCACAGTGTGTGTAAGTCATGACTCCGTGGGCTGGGGGACACAAAGGTCATGAGGGCAAGGCAGGACCACAGCAACCGAGCGAAGGGGGGTGGTGCAGGCAGGAGAGCAGGGGGGAGGCTCAGAGACAGAAGCGCCCCCAGTGCACCCCGAGAACTGCCGTAAACCCCGGAGCGAACCCTGAGAGAGGAAGGAGAGCGGCTTCGGGAGGCGCTGCAAGGCGAGGGCACTGGCGTGGCTGCGCTGGGTGCAGGGGACCATCTTTTTGGAGTTCTCAAGTTCAGGGCTTGGAAAAGAAGCCTTCTTTACTGTAGGCTGCTTGAAATCATCGCAGGCTTTTAAGCAGGAGGCTGATGTGTGCCAGGCAACACTTTGGTGGCTCTCTTGGCGGTGTGGAGGCCGGGTAAGGGGGCACAGGCTGGCAGCAGAGAGGTCAGCCACGGACCACGCATCGCTCGTCTGCAGAATCAGACCACGTGGGTGTGAGGCGGGGCCTGGGGTGAGGGGTCTGAGGATCGAGTGCGGCCCTGGCTGACCATGCTTGGACCAAACTGTCCACTGAAGACAGTTAGAAGGGCTGGACAAAACGCAAAAAGGCAGAAACAAAATTATGTGTGAAGGCAGAGGACAATGGCCAAGGCAGTTAGAATGTGCAAGGCCACAAAGAGAAAGCCCGAGAGAGGTGGTCCTAGGCTTGAGCCCACCGCCCTGCAGGGCCACAGCCAAGTCAGGACAAAAGAGAGGTTGTTGAGCTGAGAAGCTCTGCAGAGCTCTTGGCACTCTCCTGGGACAGGGGGACAAAAACTGATGTTCAGAACATGTCAAGAAGGAGGGTGCCTGCCAAACACTGCCAGCTTTCAGTTACAAGACCCCAGCGTGGGAGCGAGACGAACTGGACACTGACCCCCACAAGCCCCGGCAGCCGGCTTCGAATCTGCTCCATCCCCGGTAGCCAGAAGTGATCTTCCCTGTCTGCCCGCAAGAAAGAAAAATGATAGTCACTCTCACTCATTCGAAGATTCAAAAACCCTACACAAAATTTAGCAAATGGAATCTAACGCTAGATAGAAAGGCAATATATCAAGATCAAGTTGCAATGTTATTTTCACATTTGAAAATCAATCAAGGTATAATAATTTGATGGAGAAAAAATATACAATCATCTCAATAGAAACTGGAAAAGCACCTTGTAAAATTCAATGCTTATTCTTAATTTTTAAAAAAGAAACTTAACAGGCTTGCAATAGAATGGAACTTTATTTGATTAAAAATGCAGTAAACATGATACTAAATGATAAAATTAAGTTTTCCCCTCTGAGGTTGAAAATGAGACAAATCTGTTCACCATTTGCATTTCTATTAAACTTGGTATTAGAGGTCCCAGTCACTGCAAGAAAGCACATAAAGAAATATAGAAATGATACGCATGAGTTAGCACAGAAGAAATAAAACTGTCACTATTCACAAATGACATATTGTATGCAGAAAATCCAAATGAATCTGTACATAAACTATTAGAATTAATTAAGGAATTTACCAAGGTCTCTGGATACAAGGTTAATGACACAATTATATTTCTACATAGTATCAGTAAACAATTATTAAATGAAGTTTAAAAAACAATTTCATTTAGATCAAATACCTAGGAATAAATTCAACACAAGATGTGCAAACCTTCTCTATGGAAAACTATAAAACATTCCTGAGAGAAGTTTAAAAACTAAATAAATAGGCTGGGCGCGGTGGCTCACGCCTGTAATCCTAGCACTCTGGGAGGCTGAGGCCGGTGGATCGCTCGAGGTCAGGAGTTCGAGACCAGCCTGAGCAAGAGCGAGACCCCGTCTCTACTAAAAATAGAAAGAAATTATATGGACAGCTAAATATATATAGAGAGAGAAATTAGCTGGGCATGGTGGCGCATGCCTGTAGTCCCAGCTACTCAGGAGGCTGAGGCAGAAGGATCACTTAAACCCAGGAGTTTGAGGTTGCTGTGAGCTAGGCTGACGCCATGGCACTCACTCTAGCCCGGGCAACAGAGCGAGACTCTGTCTCAAAAAAAACCAAACAAACAAAAAACAAAAATAAAAAAAAAAAAAACTAAACAAATGGCACAACATACCATATTCATGGATTCAAAGACTAAACATTTAGAGTTATTGTTTCTCAAGTGGTCTGTATAGATTTAATGAAATTCTAATCAATATCCCAGCAGGATCTGTTGTAGAAACTGACAAGCTGATTCTGTTAATATAAATTTATGTGGAAATGTAAAGGGCTAGGAATTGCTGAGACAAAGAAGATGGAAAGAGTTGGAGGACATGCACTGCCAGATACCAAGGCTTATAAAGCAGCAGGTAAGAAGACGGGGCAGTGCTGCCACAAGAACGCGTGGATGGACCAGTGGCCCCGAATGGAGAGACAGACCCACATTGTGTGGACACATGACTTATGACAAAGACGGCATGTAAAACGATTGAGAAAGGACTTTTTAAAACATAAATGATGTTGGGTCAATTTGATATGCAAAAAATAATGATCTCCATCATACACAGAAAGCAATTGTAGGTGGGCTGCAGATCAAAATAGGAATCGTGAAATAATAAGGCTTCCAGAGGATCACACTGGAGACTGTCTCTGTGACTTTGAGGCAGAGAAGAACACAAAAAGCACTAACCATAAAGGAAAAGATTTATAAATTGGACTGTATTAAAATTTATAACTTCTGTTCATCAAAATAGATCATTGAAAGAACTAAAGGAAGCTACCTGCATCATGTAACCAAGAGGCTCAAGTGCAGAGCGCATAAAGAACGCCTGCGGGTCAATGTGAAAAGGGTAGACAGCCCAGGAGAAAAATTGGCAAAAGATCTGAATGGGCACTTTACAAAGGAGATTCTCCAAGTAGCTAATAAACATATGAAAAGGGGCTAAACCTTATCAACCATCAGGGAAATTCAAATTAAGGCCATAATGAGATACCCCCTCACAAGCACCAGAATACTTAAAATGAAGAAGACTGACAATACCCAAAGGCAGTAAGATGTGGAACAACAGAACCTCAGGTCTGCTGGTGGGAGCGTCCACGGAGTCAACCGCACTGGGTGACTATTTTTCAGAAGCTGAACACACTTACCCTTCGGCCGAGCAGTTGTAGTCCTGGGTACATCTGTCCCCCTCCCCAAAGGCATAAACAAAAAAGCTTTCTTTTGGCAGTATTTATAACGCCTTAAAATCCAGAAACAACCCAAATGTCCCTCAATGGTAGGACCGATAACTGGTGGTGTAACCGTACGGTGGAATCCCAGGCAGTAATGGAAGCACCGCCTCCTGCAGGGGCACGAGCAAGTCACACAAACTCGAGGCCAACAGGATAGGCCAGGAACCGAAGCGCACACACTGCGTGATTTCATTCATATAAGGGTTACAAACAGGCAACAGTAGTCCAAGGTCTTAGCAGTGAGGATGGGGGACTTTGGGGAGGGAGAAGCACTGCCTGGGCAGGTACGAGGACTCCGGCAGGCTGGAAATGCTCTCTGTGCTCGTCTGGGTGGAGTGAGGCGGGCGTGTTCACTCTGAGAAAATGCACTGCGTTGTACCCTTATGGCTGGTGCATTTTTTGATGTACCTGTTACATGTCAACAAAAGTTTATTTTTAAAAAAATAAGGAAGAGGTGTACTTTGGGTGGTAGACGGGTCCAGTGCCTGGGGCGTGTTTGTGAGAATATGCATGTGAGCAATGGTTCGTTTAGCTCAGAAACAGCTCCAGCTCTCAGTGCAGAACAGATTTGGCCTGGGCTGCAATTTAGCAGCTCAGGCATAACTGCGTTTTCATAACACCGATGAAGCAGATTCTCTTGCAGAGAAAATGGAGACCAGCACAGACAGGTGGCTTTCTTCACCAATTTTTTCCAGAATGTGCCCACGCCTCACAATGGTGCTCCGGTTTCCCTGGATCTTGAAATATCCCTGACAATCAGCCTGCCGTCCTCGAACGGCTTCCCCAGTCCTGTGGGCTTTGGGATGGCTCTGTGTGCTGGTTCTCTGCGTTATGGAAGAAGGAAGAAAAGGAGATGAATATCACACACATACAGGGCCTCCCAGGAGTCAAGAGCGTCCCAGACAATTGCCATTTCTTAAGGCTGCTGGGAATATGTACACCCAAACCTACAGTATTTCCAGGAATGGTGACACGTGCGCGCGCGCGCGCGCACACACACACACACACACACACACACAAGCACACACACAGTTGACTCTTGAACAATGCAGGGATTAGGACTGCCAACCTCCCATGCAGTCAAAAATTTGCTTGTAAGTTTTGACTAGACAAAGCTATTAATAAGCTACCGTTGATCAAAGGCCTTACCAATAACACAAACAGTTGATTAATACATATGTTTTCTATGTTGTATGTATTATATACTGTATGCTTACCATAAAGTAAGCTAGAGGAAAGGAAATGTTATTAAGAAAATCATAAGGAAGAGAAAATATGTTTACTATGCATTAAGTGGGAGTGGATCATCATAAAGGTCTTCATCCTCATGTCTTCACGATGGACAGGCTGAGGAGGAGGAGGAGGAGGAGGAAGAGGAGGGTGGGCCTTGCTGTCTCAGGGCTGGCAGATGCAGAAGGAAATCCACATGTAAGTGGACCTGCACAGTCCAAACCTGTGTTGATCAAGAGTCATACACACACACACACACACACACACACACGTGTATATCTCCAAGATAGGGTCATAAAAATTATAGTGTATTTTAAAGTTTCACATTTAACATATTCATAGTTGTAACACCCATCCCTCCCTCCCCTCCACACACACAAAACACAATGACTGTGTGGATGATCTCATTTAAAAATGCAATTAAATGCCTAAATCTGATGCCTTTGTGAAGGTAAGTCCAAAACCAGTAACACTTCCTCCCACCACTTGCTACTACCCCATTGCCAATGACAGCCCTACAGAAACTATTTTATTTACTGCTTACAGCAGCTACACGAGCTGAGCGTTCTGATTCCCATTTTCATGGTGAATAACCAGGAAGATTAAGTGACTACTCCGGGGTTCAAGCAGATCTGGCACAGACCTGGGCCTGGCGGTCTGCGCCCCACTCTCTTCTCTGTCTTGGAGGCCCACTGCCTCTTAATATGCATCAAGCTGCTCACCCCAGCCCCAGCCCCAGCCCCGGCTCTCCCTGGGGATGATATCTGCTTATGTGCAACAGCAGGGTTTACAGAGAGCAGGACCTGGCTTCTCTGGGCTGACTCGCAAAAGCAGAATGCTGTCCTGCAGTGTATAACAAGGGGAGGGGACACTTGGGCACTAGGAGCTAAGGGACACCTCCTCTCCTTTCTCTCCAACCCCTCCAGGATCCAAACACATTGAGCAAACAAAGGCAGCTACTTTGGGTTTTGTTGACCTCTTTTCTTTTGTGTTAATCAGCACACTGTAGGGACAGAGGGGTCCCACCCACGACTGGGGGCTCGAAGGTCTTTCCCAGGGCCACTGGGTGGTTTGCTTCGCCTCTCAGAGCTCAGCTCCTGCACCTCCGCCTGTCACATAGGAAAACTCTGAACTGAGTATTCACATTCCTTTTAGGTGAGATAGCAAGTTCCAGATGATGAAAACAGTTTGCAAAGATATGTGCTAGAATATTTTGAAAACAGCTTGTACTGGAAGGAATGCGGGGAGGCTGAGATTAGAGAGGGATTGATTCAGTCGCTCCCAGAGCTCCTGAGCTCTATCTGTGGGGCACGGGCACTTTTTTTTCTTACAAAAGGAAAAGTCACTAAAGAGGGGAGAAAATTCCCACCTCCATCTTCCTTCCTTACTACCTTCAAGGTCTGGCCCAGGTGTGATCCCCACTTTGACCCAGATCCCACTTCAACCTCAAACCTCACTCCTCCCTCTGAACCACTGGCTGGCTGTGATACTTCCGTTGATACTTAATCATGTCAGGTTTTACGTTGCGTCTGCTTATCTTTCAGAAAAGATTGTGAGCTAGTAGAGTATAACAAAGATCAAATTGACAGAGCCATAAATATTTGGTGAATAAATTAATGTTTATGTAATTGCATACATTTTAAAGAAAAAAAATTTTATATTCTCATTAGGATGCCTTTGGGCTACAAGGAGCAGAAACCCCTGACTCCCATGTCCTGGTCAGTTAGTGATGTATGATTACATATGACAAGATGTCCCAAGGTGGGGAAGGTCCAAGTCTGGCTAATCTGGAAATTCAACAACATCTTTGGGGACCAGAGGTCTCTCTGTTCTCCTGTCTTACGCAGATTGGATTGGTTTTCAGGACAATTGTCCTCATGGTGGTAAGGTGGCTGCACAATTCCAGATATCTCATCCAAAACAAGTGTCCAGAAGAAAAGGGACTGCCTCTTCCTTGTGTACTTTTTATTTGTGCAAAAATTTTTCCCAGAAATCTCCCAGCAAACTTATTCTTTCATCTCCTCATCCAGAACTTGCCAATCATGAAACAATCAGCAAGGAGAATGGGTTGCTGTGACTGGTTTATAGACTAGCATTTAGGATTTGCCCTGAGCTAAGGAAAGGATCACCTTCACAGAGAAGAAGAGGGGCCATGTGGGGTATGGCAAAGCAATATCTGGCACATGAAGGACTTGAATAGAGATTTCTCCAAAGAAGATATACAAATGGCCAATAAGCACATGAAAAGATGCTTAATATCCCTAGTTATTTGGGAAATGCAAATCAAAAACCACAGTGAGACACGGCTTCATGCCCATTAGGATAGCTATAATAAAAAAGACGAAAATAACAAATGTTGGCAAAGATGTAGAGAAATTAGAACCTTTGCTCATTGTTGATGGGAATGCAAAATGGTCCAACCACTGTGGAAAACAACTGGGTGGTCTCTCAAAAGGTTAAACATAGAATTGCCAAACAATCCAGAAATTTCACTCCTGTGTGCAAAAGGATTGAAATCAGAGACTGGAATAGACACTCACACACCTTTGCCCACAGCACCAGTCTTCACAGTGGCCACAGGTGTCTGTCGATGGGTGAGAGGATAAACAGAATGTGGTGCATCCATACAATGGAATATTATTAGGTCATAAAAAGGATTGGAATTCTGATATATACTGCCACATGGAAGAACATTGAGAACATTATTCTAAGTGAAATAAGCTCATCACAGCAGGATAAATACTGTATGATTCCACTTACATGCAGGACCCAGAGTAGGCAATTTCACAGAGATAGGAAGAACAGAAGTTGCCAGAAGCTGGGGGAGGGAAGGGTGAGGAGCTATTGTTTAATGGGTATGGAATTTTAGTTGGGTCGGATGAAAAATATTGGGGTATAGATAGTTCTGATGGCTACGAAACAATGTGAATGTGAATGTCACTGAAGTGTAAACTGTGAATGGTTAAAATTATAAATATTTTATGTATATTTTACCACGATAAAAAAATCCACAATGTCTGCCACATTGGTCTACTTTCCTTGGCCTCTAAGATTATGGTCTTCTGAGTGTGCTCTCTGCTTATCCTGCTTTCTTTGCAATGTTGGTCTGATTGTGTTGCAGGCATCACATGACTTACATGTGACACATTCAGGAAAAAGTCGTGCATCTTCCCAAGGGGTTGTTCCATGAGGCTGAGGACCGTGCACATCCTGGAGGGGACTGCACTCGCCTAAAGGAGGAGCTTGCATCATTTTAGAGCCAAACGGAGGAACATGCTTATTTTTTGTTATGGTTGAGAACAAAAAATTCCTGACAGTTATCTGGTATTGATTTAGTTTGCCTTTATATTTGTATGCGTGTAT
>JAQIFY010003707.1:0-12333 GCA_028533085.1 Varecia variegata
CCCCCGTGGTTAACAGTAATACCGTGCACCTCGCCTCTCAAGTCCCCACGTTAGAAGTGATCTCTGAGAGCCTTTCTTTAACGTCATCAATTTTAATCGGTTGCAAAGTTTTGTCAGTTCTCAAAGTATCACAAGATCGGAAGAATAGGCTTCACATGTACTCGCCATCAAATTGGCACTAACTGATCAACACTATGGTGCTCACACAGTAGTAATATTCTCCAGGGATTAGCTGGTTGGCGGGGTAAACTCACAACTAATGGATGCAGTGAGCGTTGTAGAGGGGAAGGGTAGGCCTCTAATCCTCGCTTGAGTGAGGCAAAGACATAAAATGTAACCAAAATATTTGTACCCTCATAATATCCTGAAATAAAAAAAAATCCTACAATGCACAGGACAGCCCCCACGATGACTATCTGGGGAATATTTCATTGGCACCAAGCTTGAGAAACTCTGCACTAGGAGAAAGAAAATGATCTTTAAAGGAATTGAAGGATCAGGGAGCAAAAATAGGTCAGAAAACTAGTGCTGAGGTGCCTAGTAGTGAGAGATGGAGTTAAAGAAGAAAGAAGGAACTGAGTTTAAGAAGGGCTTTGTACACTGTACGGATAAGAATGCCTGGGGGCATTAGGAGGCTCCCAAAATTTTACTGTATTTTTTAAAAAATTAAAGTAAACTAGAAAATGCTAAAAAAAAAAAAGTTGTGTCAGTTCTTTTGTCTAAATATGTTTGCTGTAACTTTAAAAATTTTAATTACTAATTCATGATTAGTATTGAAAACTGAAGAAATAAAAAACATATACGGGCCGGGTGTGGTGGCTCACGCCTGTAATCCTAGCACTTGGGAGGCCGAGGCGGGTGGATCGCTTGAGGTCAGGAGTTTGAGACCAGCCTGAGCAAGAGCGAGACCCCGTCTCTACTAAAAATAGAAAGAAATTATCTAGCCAACTAAAAATATATATAGAAAAAAATTAGCCGGGCATGGTGGCGCATGCCTGTAGTCCCAGCTACCTGGGAGGCTCAGGCAGTAGGATCGCTTAAGCCCAGGAGTTTGAGGTTGCTGTGAGCTAGGCTGACGCCACGGCACTCTAGCCCGGGCAACAAAGCGAGACTCTGTATCAAAAAAAAAAAAACCAAAAAAACATATACGTAAGAAATCAAAACCACCCATTTCAGTGTATGCATAAACATATACATGTATATACCCCTTATCTTACATGTGTGTATATATATGTGTGTATGTAAAATTTAATAAGTATACATATACTCTATATCTGTTTTTATATCTATACTTATATAATTGGAATCAGTTTTTTATAAGAACTTTTAACATTGAGAAATTGTTTTTAATGATGCATAATATTTTATCATATGGATCTACTATTTGACCTAATTATCTTCCTACTGTATGTTTAGATTAATTTAAATTTGTCACTATTTTAAATAAAGTTGAAGGCATGTCTCCTTCTAGTCATACTTCCACAAGATATGTGCTTAGACAAGGATTGATTAACAGATCAAATGGTGTGAAACAAGAAAAATATATTTTTCTACCATAAAAGTACCATATAATTTTTTTGAAAAATTAATATAAAATCAGTAGAAACAAGAAAAAAGTTGCTTCAGCTGCTTACCTTGGAGAAAATCATTGTAAAAATTTTGATATATTTCCTTCATGCCTAGGCAAAGAATTTATGACTAAGTTTTCTTCCAGAATTATTATGGTTTCATGTCTTATATTTAAGTCTTTAATCCATCTTGAGTTAATTTTTGTATATGATGAGAGAGAGGGATCTAATTTCCTTCTCCTTTCCAATTCTTATACCTCTCTCTGATCACTTTCCAATTGCCAATTTAAAGCCACTAACTTAAATTCAAAGTAGCTAGTTAAAATTGTTAATTTAATTGGCTAATACCACCAACAAAATGTTAAATAACAGTGGAGTTAAGACTATCCTTGTCTTGTTTCTGATTTTAGTGGAAAAGCCTTTGTGTTCATGATGGAACAGTTTAATGGGTATTTTTCCTACAGTTGGGAGAAGAAATGCTGTCCGTAAGAGGTGGTTTCCATGCTTTTAACATCTCATTAACTCTTCCTCTCTTCTTTCATTGCCTTATGAGAGCTCTCAGATGAGAGGCAAGGCAATCACAGATGTCGTCTCACATCTGTGGCTCTTTGCTGGGATGTGAGAAGACTCCGTTTACTTTAGGACAGTGTGTTTTTTTCTAATTTCAGCATATTACAGGAGTACAAATGTTTAGGTTACATATATTGCCTTTGCCCCACCCAAGTCAGAGCTTCAAGTGTGTCCATCCCCCAGATGGTGCGCACCACACCCATTGGGTGGGAATATGCCCCTCCCCGCCTCCCCCTAACCAGCCCTACACCCAACGAATGTTACTACTATATGTGCATGTAAGTGTTGATCAGTTAGTACCAATTTGATGGTGAGCACATGTGGTGCTTGTTTTTCCATTCTTGTGATACTTCATTTAGTAGAATGGGCTCCAGCTCTATCCAGAATAATAAAAGAGGTGCTAGATCACCATTGTTTTTTGTGGCTGAGTAGAACTCCATGGTTTTTAATTGGAAACCATCCCTGCCTAAGTAACCATGATTACTTAGTGATTACTCAGGCCTGAAGGAGAAGGACCAGAGATTACATGCAGCCGTTAGTTTCAGTGCCTTCTCAACCTATCGCGAGCCGTGCTGGGGAGAGGGCGTGAGAAAGGAATCATCGACCAGGAAGCCCAAAGACAAAGCTGAGGGCGGGTAGTGGGACCAAGGGCCAATCCCAGGCTGGGGTTGGGGTGGAGTTGGCTACTTCTGGGAGGTTTCCTGAATCAGGACATCTGGAAACTTGTGAAAGAGTCGAAGTCTGGTTGGTGAGTGACGCTTCTTCTCTGTCTTGCAGACCTTATTCTTTCTCTGGCACAGCTCTCCCCACTGAGCCTACTGGCGTTTTCTCCTCAGGAGGAGGACTTTGCTGCACACCCTTCCTGCTCCAGTTGGAAGATTCCACTTCCTCAACCAAGGGGAGTCCACAGTTCGGTGAGAACTGGAGCTGAATTTCTCCCTTCTTGTATCATATTTCCTACTTCCAGGGCTCTCACGCTTGCTGTTTACACTGGCCATTTCCCTTTAACTCTTTCCATGCTCCCTGGCTCCGTCTGGTGCATCCTTCAGGTCTGGTGGAATTCCCTTTGCTGGTTCCACTCGTTTGACCTACTTGCTGTGTAATTTCTTGGCACCATGTGGGTCTCATACTGTGCTTAATACTAATTACAGTTGCTTCCCATTATTTTGCAGAATCCATATCTATGAATTCACCTACTCGCTAAAATCTAGTGGTGATCCCGAAACCAATACTTGCGGGGCTTTCAAAGTCAGTCGGGCTTGCAACAAGCTAGGAAAGATTTGAGCTGAGGTCAGACAAGGCAAAGCTGGTGGGTCTATTCTGTGCCATGTTTTCTGTTTTTGCATTTTTGTGTCCCTCTAGTGCAGCTGAAGTGCCGTCTAGTGTTCTACACACAAGAAGGCTGTGATGTGCCCTGTGAAGACAATATGTGTTAGATAAACTTCGTTCAGACATGTTATAGTGTTGTTGGCTTTGGGTTCAAAGTTCATGCATCAATGATATGTCTTAAACAAGGTGTTTTTAAACAGACACATATAAAATGAAGTTATGTGTTAATTGGTTGACAAAAATGGTGTGGTTAGAGGTTCACAGGAACCTAACCCTATATATAACCTTGTAGGAGTAATGACTCCATGTTCATTAATTCAGTGTCCCTGGCAACTTTATAAAACATAACTACCATAAATAATGAGCATTGACTGTACCCACAGCAGCTAGTGATGAACACTTAAGGAGCACCTCCTGTGTGCCACATCCGGGACCATGCCATATCTGGGAATGGAGGATTGGACAAGGCAGGAAGGGACTTCGTAAACACCCATTTTCAATGCTAGTTTATGAGAAGATGAGATCAGCTTTATTCAAGGCTGTGCCACCAGTTCCTAGTGAAGCTCTTTGCTTAGCTTCTGCGAGCTGTTTGATGATAGCTTAATGTTTGTTGAATCTCAAATAAGCTTTTTCCCTAATCTTTATCCTCCCTGCCAATACCCGGAAAGGTTTTTCTCCACGATGTTCAAAATTTCCCTTTGTGTTCCCTCCCCCAACACAGAACCCTATGTGGGGGAGGGAAACATTCATAATTCACATTTAGGGTGAGCCTTCTGAATCTGAGTTGATAAGTTCTGTCTTGAATCTGTAACTTTTGTAGGACAGGAGTCACTAGTTCAGTAAGGCAGAAGAATCAGGTGCTAGTAATATCCTTACTCCTGGGAAGGGATGAAAGCAGTAATCTTGAGTCTAGATGGGGTTGCCAGATAAAGTACCCAGTTAAATCAGGATTTCAGATGAACAACAAATGATTTTAGGTGGGTACATATGTTCTCAATATCACTCACTGTTTATCCAAAATTAAAATTTAATTGGAATTGGCACCATCTGGAATTACATTTCAGAGAAACAACAGTTATTTTTTTTCATTTAAGTATGTCCCAACTATCATTTATTGTTTGCCTGAAATTCAAATTTGACTGGGAATCCTGTATTTTTATTTGCCAAATCTGGCAGCCTTAGTCTAGTATCTACCATTACTGTCTCCTCTCTTCCTTTATCCTTGCCTTAAGTTCCCTCTGGGGTGGGAAACAGATATTGAGAGCTATGTTCAGCACAATCGGTTGGTTCTTACCTGATCACAAGAATGGGTTGCCCATTATCTTCAACATGTTTCTTATAGAAAGAGGTGTTTGCTTTTTAAATGAAAAGATGTATGTATTTGTACATCTTTTTCCTTCTTTCCCCTTCCTCCTAATCACTTAAAGAACCTACCTGGGTCTTAGGGATGTTGCACATCTTGGGAATTACTCTCTGGTTGAGGAAGGCATAAAGCAATCTTTGAGCAGAACAAAAGAATCTTTAAGTCTTTCTGACCATGTGCAACATTCCTAAGACCCAAGTAGGTTCTTTAAGTGTAAATGAAGTTTTTAAAAGGTAATAGTTATGGCTTATGATGTCAACTTTCTACTTTTCTGTAGGTCCTACGTGCTTTGTGGATGTGAGAGTCCTTTGTTGAACTGAGAAGTTTCACGTGCTGGGAACAATGAGCTCCTTCACCATTGTGGAAAACCTTACCAACCACAGGCTTCTGTCTTACCTGACGGCCCTGGATCTGTATCAGCTAGAGGAATTCAAACTTCACCTCCAAGCACCAGGGAGCTCTGAGTGTATCCCCAGCACGAACACCATGCAGTTCTCCTGGGCAAGATACTCGCAGGTCCCCTGGGCAGAGCTGAGGGCTGCTGATGCTGTGAACCTCTTCTTCCTTTTGAACAAGCACTTCTCAGAATGGCAGGTGTGGGAAGTAGCCCTCAGCATCTTCCAGAAAATGAATCTGACTTCGCTATGTGAGGAAGTTAGAGAAGAAATGAAAGGTAAGTCTGCAAGGAGGAGGGAGGGAGTCAGCACTTTCTGGCTCTCAAGGGAGCAAGGAGGTTGCTGGTGGACTTTTATGGGTTCATTCTAAATTGGTAGTCCACTCCTAAGAAATAAACTCCCTGATTATCTGTGAAGGTGTAAAGTTTGAAGATATACAATTTAAAGGTACAAAGGCCCTAAAGATTTGGAGCTCTAGCCTGGGAAGGAATGGCAGCCAAAAGCAAGAACAGGGAATCGGAAGAGGTATGTTCAGTTCTGTCATAGGCTTCTTTTGAAAATGCAGATGTTCCCTGTGTGACTGTTGCATTGGAACAATTTGAGCATAACACAAATATCGTGTTATGCATGATTTTTCCCAAGAGAAACACTAAGTAGACACAAAAAACCAAACCAAAACAAACACCCCTGCGCCCAGCTGGGCTGGGCAGTGTGCACACAGGCACATACCTCAACCATCCACCAGCTACCTCAGGATGAGCCACACCCAATGCAGGCTTTCTGTCTGATTTCAGGTCACTTTCCTTCCAGCACTTCACAAAAACTCACAAGCTGCAGTGCTTCCCACACCCACGAGCAAACCTCACATTTTATTCAGGGTGAAGTGCCATGCCGTATCTACTGCAGCATTGCAGAACCTACTGAAATGTTAAGAGTTTTGTGAAGTGCAAAAATGTGCGACCGTCTTTAAATGTGTCCTTTTAAAAAATGCATCACTGACCCCATTTTTCATAAACCCTGTGGTTGTTATTGCCCAGTTTGACCCACTATGGTGAGTTTTAGGAATGTTGGTTTATAGCAGAACTGACTGCCTATTGTAACTGGTGCCTGTTACAAACTGGAAATTGATCTTAATGCTTTCCGTGCATTTGTACTTACTCTCACTACATTCATAACGAGGCGGTCCTATTACTCCTATTTTACAAAGAGGGAAATTGAGGCACAGATAGCTTAAGTAAATTGCCCAACATCACAGAGCTGGTGACTAGGAGACCTGGGGCTTGAATGCAGGCGGTGGGTCTCCAGGGCTCTACGGTTCCCCATATCCTGTTCTGTTGCCCCAAAATGAAGGAGTGAGTTCTAAGAAGTGGGAGTGGGAGCAGGCAACACCCAGTCTGCTTCGAGTATCTCCTGGTGGGCAGGAGGATGGGATGGGGAGTAGAACTCTGCCCCGCCTTCTCCTCCCCTCTCCCTCTCATTTTTAAATCCCTCAGATGCCCTGGTCTGGAATAGGCAGAGGTTAAGTAGAAAACTAGGGACTGCGATCTAGAATCCTTAAATTCTGTTCTGACTGGCAATCCCTCTGTGGAGACCGAGAGTGAGGAACTGGCACAGAGGAGAACGCTATCAAAGAAGAACTTCCTTTCTGGTCACTGATCCAGAATGCAACATGCACCCCTGCTCAGAAGCTACAGAGGAGCCTTTTCCCTGGTCTTTGTCTGGTTCCTACTTAGCCTCTGCATGATCCACTCCTTTAGAAAGCTATCTCTCAAGTAGGGGAAAGTTCTAGAAGGTCCTAAGTTATTCTAGTCCATCCACTGACCTTTATTATCACCTACATTGCTGGGGAGGTGAGGAGACCTGCGTGATTTATTCTGCCCCATCCTCTAGGAACCCATCAGCCTCGTCCTCTAGGAACCAGCACAGTGAGGGTCTCTGCACCTGATCTGCGCTGTGCGGTATGTGTTGATAAGTGAGTCTGTGAATACATGTGTGTATCAGGCACACGTGTGCTGTCTTTTGGGGACTACAGGTTTAAGAACTCAGGTTTCAGAGTCAGGCTGCAAAGGCTAGTTCCATCTGACACACTGGAACCCTGGGCAAATGACTGTACCACTAGGCTCCACTTCTCTCTCTTTCTCTCTCTGTCTCTCTCTCTCTCTCTCTCTCTCTCTCCTTTCTTTTTTTTTTTTTTTAACACTGAGCTCCAATTCCTTCAGTCTCTTCCATCCCAAGTTTGTCACTGAAAGGGTTGGTTCTACTGGGGGTCTCCATCACTGCCAGCCCATTTTCATTCTGGGGTGTTTCAGTATCCGGTCACCGTTGTTTATTTCAGAGCATGTGCAGACCCAGGAACCCCGAGACCCAAACACAGAAGAACCAGAGATGCTAGAAGGAGAAACAGGTTTGTGCACTGCGGGATGATGATGGACACATTGCTTGATGGAACCCTTGTTCCGTCAGGTCCACGTTTGCCTCCTACTCTGAAATTTTCTTGTTTATACTACATAAGAAATTAAACTCTTCCCAGCTGGTTCCTCCAGTACTGGTTATTGACTAAGAGGTTACCATAAACGGGTCTTCTGTCCGAGCTCTTCCTCCACCGGGTTCCTTTTGCGTCTCTGTCACATATCATTTGGGCGTACTTGTGTGGAGTTCATATATTTTGAAATTATTTTATTATGTACATAAAAGTTTAAAATTCATAGTGAATTGCATTTTTAATTATGTAGTGATTCTTTCCCAATAAAGCATTTTTTTAGCAGGGGTTGGGGGGGTTGGGCCTTAAAGACAAGGTCAAAGTTTTCCTCTCCACCCTCCGCATCAGAGATGAGGTTTAAAATGCAATGAAAATAGGGATCATATTGACTTAACTGCATGTTTGTGTGTAAATAACTGGTGCTTCCCTCTCCATGTTTTGCTGGGTTTAGAGTGAAGACACTACCAAGTAAAGCTAAGGAGTTGGGGCGAGTAATGTTGGGTGCAGAAAGGGTCAGTTGGGTGCCTAAAACGTACTCATCTGGTACTTAAAACATCCGATAAGCCTGTTTTGCCAGAGAGCAGTGGAATACTTAGGCATAGTAAGCAACAAAGAACTGCATGTGGCTGCCCTTTGCCTCTCCCTTATGTCCTTGCAAAGTGCCCTAAACATTAGGGAGAGGAAGCAAAACTCTGCTACTGATTTTTTTTTTTTTAACATTCATTTTCTTTTTAAAGCCATAGCACCAGTCCTGCTCTGCTATTCATCTCAAACAGCCCAGCTCTTCAGACAGGTGATCCCAGCTAGATCTAGAGTCTTAACTTTGTCAAGATCTGGAAGGTGATGCCCAACACTTGATAGTAAAGCTACAATCTGGAAGGCTCACATCATTGGGTTTATTTGCAACAGAGGAATGCAACACATCCAATAGTTAGCTTAAGAATCAGTGGAGCCAGTGACGAGAGGAAATTATCCATTTTTCCTCTGCTTGGGCTCTGCCTAGGAAAAGGTTTCCACTCACGTTCTTTGCTTCTAGGAGGGTTAGACCAACCCAGGACAGAATGCAGCTCAGAGTATGTGCCTGTGGGGCTCACGGACTCTACAGGTAGGGTCTGTGGAGCTCTACAGAATTGGGATTTTTTTTTTTGGCCCAGGCAACCCTGGGAGGAGAATGATGTATTCTTGTTCTTTGAAAAGTTGCTTCTTCAAAGGAACCCGAATGATCAGGAGGAAACCCAGGACCTGGCTTGCTATCAAGATCTAGCCCTGTAAACATTGGCTGTCAATGGTGTTATAAATATTAGAGCCATATCTCTTTAGATTCAAATCCCTTGAGGTGTTGGCTCCTAGCAGCTATGTACTGGGCAGTGGAATACGAGTTTGATCACCGTGTGGGTCACAGAAGGGGTCCTCTAGCTTGTGAGAAATGAGATGGTCAGAGTGATTACATGCAACAAATTGGGGGGTTGAGGTTAGAACCTAAGTCTTAGTGGTTTAATTCCTATAGTATTTTATTCCAAAGATATTAGAGTGGCTTCTATGTGCTGGGCACCGTTCCATATACTTGGGATACATCAGTGAACAAACAGACTAGCCATCTACCTAGATAAGTGTGGTCATACTAAATGAGTAAGTTATATGGTGTGCTAGGAGGTGACAAGTGCAATCGAAGAGAGAGAGGGTAAAGCAGACAGGGAGAGCCCAAGGTGTGTGACTGAGGAAGTAGGTGGCAGTATTAATGAGAATTACCAGGCACCACTGAGGAGATGAGGTTTGAGCAAAGCCTTGAGGATGAGCCAAGTGGATGGATATCTGGGATTCCAGGCAGAGGGAGGGCTGGAGCCCGGGCCCTGAGGAGGTCTGTGCTTAGTGTGTGCCGTGGTCTTCCCAAGTTAGCATGTTGCAGCTTTAGTTGGGTTGATGGAGTTTAAGGATCTGATTCCTTCAGTTTCTTCCACTTCAAGTTTGTCACTGAAAGAGGTGGTTCTGCTGGGAGCCTCTGTCATTGCCAACCCATTTTCAGTCTGAGGTGTCCCAGGATCTCATCATCACTATCTATTTCAGGGCATGTGCAGACCCAGGAACCCCGGGACCCAGACAAAGAAGCAGCAGAGGTGCTAGAAGGAGAAACAGGTTTGTGCACTGCATGGTGATGACGATGGACACATTGCTTGATGAAACGCTCATTTCACCAGGTCCACGTTTGCCTCTACCCTGAAATTTTCTTGAATTTATAGTATGCAAGAAATTAAACTTTTCGCGACTAGTTCTTCCAGTACTGAGTATTGACTGGTAAGTTACCTTAACTGGGCATTCTCTGTTTTCACCCTTAGACACCAGTGTCTGTTTCTGAACTTTGTACTTTTGTTAATTAAAAAGTATTTAAGTTACCTACTAACATACTTAACAGGCTAATTAACAGGTTAATTAATAGGCATCTGTATTTTTTTTTTTTTTTTGAGACAGAGTCTCACTCTGTTGCCCAGGCTAGAGTGCTGTGGCATTAGCCTAGCTCACAGCAACCTCAAACTCCTGGGCTCAAGCGATCCTCCTGCCTCAGCCTCCCGAGTAGCTGGTACTACAAGCATGCGCCACCATGCCCGGCTAATTTTTTTTCTATATTTTTAGTTGGCCAGATAATTTCTTTCTATTTTTAGTAGAGACGGAGTCTTGCTCTTGCTCAGGTTGGTCTCGAACTCCTGACCTTGAGCAATCCACCCGCCTCGGCCTCCCTGAGTGCTAGGATTACAGGCATGAGCCACCACGCCCAACCGGCATCTGTGTTTTTTGTACCAGTGGCCCTATGGACATTTTCCCATTGAGAAAGTAATACATACATTTAAGTATTAAGTTTAGACTTGTCAACAGACTACATGTACATGTATATAAGCCCCAAAGAGTCACACAAATACACAGCCTATAATACAAAGCATCAATTGTTTTGCTCAACCCCTGAGCTCTGTCTGTAACCAACCACATACTACTACATACAACCATGTACTGTGACATAAAACTACGTGCGACTCTTGGCTGCCACTTTTTGTATGTGTTTCTATGGTCATAAGTGATTAACATATTCTGCTATTTCTTAGTTTTTAAGTAAATTATCTCCTGACTTCTTGTCATACTACCTATCTCTCTTCCCTTCTATTCTCCAATGAAGTCATTTTTCTTGTGCACGACAGAGTCAGTATCATGGGGACAAAATTCTGAGCCATGTAATAAATCAAGATCATATCTTGCATTAGTTTCCCAGGGCTGCTGTTAACAAATTGTGCCATAAACTAGGTGATTTAAAGCACTTCTGTGAGAGAGAGGCCAAATATCTGAAATCCAGGTGTCAGCAGAGCTATTCTTCTGGGCTGGCTCTGGGGAAATCTGTTCCTGGTCTCTTCCAGCTTCCGGTGGCAGCTTGCTTGTCGGGTTGTGGCTTCATCACTCCCACATGTCTCTTGTCTCATTGCTACTTACCCTGTCTCTCCCTCCATGTATCAGTGTCTAATCTCCTTCCGCTTCTCTTATAAGGACATGTGTGATTGCATCAGCACCCAGATAACCCAGGAAAACTCCTCTTTTCAAGTGTCTTAACTTAATCCCATCTTTTGTCATATTAGGTAATATTTGCTCCTTTGCCCTATAAGGTGATAATCACAGGTTCTATGGATCAGGACGTGGATATGTCTTTCGGGGTGGGGTGAGGACACTGTTCAGCCCAATACTTATGCCTTTCTTGGAGAAGAATTTCCTGTTTTGGTTTGAGTTAATAATTGTTTTTTGTTCAACTTTCTATGCAATTATTACACCATCCCAAAGATCTGTGAGACGTATGTTCAATTCCATTATACAGGAATTGAAGGCGTTTCTCAGGTTCCTTTCTGCTATTTCTAGACAATTTCCTGAAGCCCCACATCCTTCTCGCATCGGGAATGGCTGCCACCTGGCTCTCATCTTGATATTTATTTATTTATTTATGTTAAATTTTTTTTATTTCAGCATATCATGGGGGTACAAATGTTTAGGTTATGTATATTGCTCTTGCCGCAACCGAGTCAGAACTTCAAGCGTGTCCATCCCCCAGATAGTGCGTACCACACTCATTAGATGTATATATACCCATCCCCTCCTCACCCCTCCCATCTGCCTGACACCCAATGAATGTTATTATTATATGTGCACTTAAGTGTTGATCAGTTAAAACCAATTTGATGGTAAGAACATGTGGTGCTTGTTTTTCCATTCTTGGGATACTTCACTTAGTAGAATGGGTTCCAGCTCTATCCAGGGTAATACAAGAGGTGCTATATCACCATTGTTTCTTGTGGCTGAGTAGAACTCCATGGTATTCATATACCACATTTTATTAATCCATTCATGTGTTGATGGGCACTTGGGTTGTTTCTACATCTTTGCAGTTGTGAATTGGGCTGCTATAAACATTCGAGTGCAGATGTCTTTTTTATAGAATGTCTTTTGTTCTTTTGGGTAGATGTCCAGTAATGGGATTTCTGGATCAAATGGTAGTTCTATTTGTATCTCTTTGAGGTATCTCCATATTGCTTTCCACAGAGGTTGCACTAGTTTGCAGTCCCACCAGCAGTGTATGAGAGTTCCTATCTCTCTGCATCTGCA
>JAQIFY010003708.1:0-12332 GCA_028533085.1 Varecia variegata
TATATATTTTTAGTTGGCCAGATAATTTCTTTCTATTTTTAGTAGAGACGGGGTCTCGCTCTTGCTCAGGCTGGTCTCGAACTCCTGAGCTCAAACAATCCGCCCGCCTCGGCCTCCCAAGTGCTAGGATTACAGGCGTGAGCCACCGCGCCCGGCCTAAGGTGATTTTTCTTGAAAGATGAAGCACAGAAAACTTTAACTCAATGTCACACATAGAAATACAAATTTGACCCAAAGGCATAACAGTTTCCTTCACTGTCAAGTGTTACTAATCTCAAATGTCCAACATTTCAGTGGATTTTATATGGGCCTTTTTTTAACTGGTACAAATTCTGCCATCACTGACCTTTTAGCAGCAATACATTCAAATGTACTCTTTTAAATAATAAATATTATCTCTCTCTCTCGCCTTCTCTCTCTCTCCCCCGCCCTCCCTTATATGTATATATGTATGTATACACATTCATATACAATATATACATATATGTAAATATATGCACACAATCCCACACAACACTTTCTGTTTAAAAATCTCTTTCATACCCAATCTCCCATTTATCATTACAAAATGCTTGCAAATACTTAGAAACACTTAAGATGTCTTTAATCTATGCTAAATTAGAATATTGCTCAGTAGCCTTTGGCTTTCCAGAAAAGGCTGGAGGCTTGTTGATTACATAGAGTTTTCAATATCCAGAAAAGAATATTTTTGTAGAAATGTACAAGCTTATTCTTAAATTTATATGAAAATTTAAAGGACCCAGAATAGCCCAAACAATAATTTAAAGGGAAGACAAAATTATAGGATTGCTGTGCCCAATTTCAAGAATTACTATTAAGCTATAGTCATCAAGGTGGTTTATTATTGGCATAAAAATAGATAAGTAGTTTATAGGAACAGAATAGAAAGTTTAGAAATAATCCCACACATATATATTCAATTGATTTTCAACTTGTAATGGATTATATGCTTAAGCATAAAATCTAAAATTATAAAATTCTACCTTGGAGTAGATTTATTTTTTCATATTTTATTTAATATGAAATAAAAGCAAAATATTTATATCAGTATATAATATTTATATACTGATATATGTAATACATAACTAACACAACTCAGTAACAGGCAGGCAAGGATCCAGATAAAATAGATACATTTGTATTTAAGCAGACACTTGATAAAAGAAGACATGTGAATGTCCAGTAAGCATATAAAAATATGGTCAACATCATTTGTTATTAGGAAAATGCAATTAAAACCACCATGAGATACCACTACACAGTCCCTAGAATGGCTAAAATTAAAAACAATAACTGCAGTAGATATTGATGAGGGTAGAGAATGATGAGAATTTTCATACGTTGTTGGTGGGAGCATAAAATGGTATAACCACTCTAAAAGGCTCTGTCATTTTCTTAAAAGGCTATACATACTTCCCCATGAACCATCGATTTCACTCCTAAGTATTTATCCAAGAGACATGAAGCTTATGTCTATACAGAGCTCTGTACCTAAATGTTCATGTCAGCTTTATTCATAATAGTTAATAACTGGAAACAACCAAAGTGACCAATAGGTGAATATACAAACAAATTGTGCTATATGAAAACAATGGAATATAGTAATAGAAATGAACCACTAATACACACAACAATATGAATGAATCTCAAAATCATTATGCTGAGTGCAGAAAGTTAGTCAAAGAATATGACATACTGCATGACTCCATTTATATGAAATTTGAAAAGGCAAATTAATCTATAGTATATCACTGTTTGGCTGGGCCATGGGTCAAGAGATGGGATTGACCACAAGGCTCATGAGGAAACTTTTGAGCCTGATGTTCTATGTATTATTGTGGTGATGATAAAACAGGTATATTTGACACAGTGTACACTTAAAATGGGTGTACTCTATTTTATATAAATTATACCTCAATAAAATTGATAAAGAAAAAAATATTAGTACTATATTGTCCTCAGATTTGAAAGTCCTTTGCTTGTAGGCAATTTAAGATAAAAATGATAGCACCTTCTTTTGCCTATGATTGAGGTATGATATTGATTTCTTTAAAAAAGCCTAGTAAAGTACATAACTAAAGCTTTTCTTGAGAATTTTATTTTCTAATTTGACATTTTCTAAATACCTGACATACACACACATACAGACACACACAGTGCTATGTTTGCACCAATTTTTTCAAGGAAATATAGACAAATTGGGGAAATTAATGTAGTACCTGAGATATATACCAATCCTAATCAGGAGGTTAGAAAGAGAGGTGCTGTTAGCTAGTAGTATTTACATGATAATCCTACTTCTAACTCTTTTAAAGCAGAAATTTCACTGGTCCCAGTCAAAGGAGTAAGAAATGGTATTAATTTACTGCTGTCCACGGACATGAACCAGAAGTGAGTCTCAGGAGATCCAATTGATACAGGTGAATGAAGAACTTCTGTAGAGTGGTTAAGCTCTCCTCTTTTTACTTGGTTTCCTTATAAGGAGGAAAATTAGAAATCCTGCCAAGGCTGTTGTGAGGATCTGTGAGGAAACTTCGAAGAGTTCTAAGCTTCCCTGTTCTAATATTGCCTGCTGTATGATGGATTCACTTAGAAAAGTATATGTTGCTCCCACAGATTAGGAACCTTGGAAAGGTTCCTATATAATAGGAAAATATATTTATTTTAACAGCTGCCAGCATAATTCTTCTTAGGATAGTACTTGTACTAATGGGGGGAAAATTCATTATGCTTTATGGCAGAAGCCCAGATATCCAAAGACTTGGATATAAATAGAATGCAAGGACGGAGTTGGGAGACAGGTAGGAGGGCCCAGGCTCCACCACCAAGAAATGCTCTTTGAGAGTGTACTCTCATATCTTCAGGAAAACAACAAAAACATGCTGGATGTTGGCATATTTCATAGGGAGACTAATGAAAGAAATGAATTCAGTGTTCAGGGCTTAGTGAGCAAAATGAAGATATCCTTCAGGGAGGTGTGTGGAAATAATCCACTTGAAATCACAAAGAAGGAGGGAATGGGCTTTTGACTAGCCCTAGACATTAAACTGAAATTTAGGCCAAATTAAGCAGATTGCTGTGAAGCAGGATGTCCTCGCTGTTGTGGTCAACATGTGAGGTACACTTATATTCGAGGCAGCATATAGAATAGTGCTTAAAAATCTGTTTTGAAATCAGATCAAATTCAAACAAAAGGAATTTCAGCTATAATTATTTTTCAACAGTTTAGTATCTATGAGACCCTGGACAAGTCACTTAGTGTCTCTGAGCATCATTTGTGTAATAGGAAATGCAATGGTACCTCATAGAGCTGTTTGGAGAGTCAGATTAAATTAAATAATAATTTATAGTTAATTTTATATAAATATCAGCTATTGTTATGATTCATAAATAATAATCTTCCTTTTGGTATCCAATGAAGTACAGTACATAACAATGCACAGTATATAACAATGGCTTGCATATATTAGGTGTTAAGTAATATTTGCTAAATTTAAATAAAATAAATCTTATCTTTATGTCAATATCAAAAGATTATTTATCATTGGAAAAAGGATAGGTGGAGGTTCTGCTATTCACATATTGCCATTTCTTCCAAATTCCAACTATTTGGTGCTTCTAGATAAGGCATCTCTCATTTACCAATGTCCATACATATACCTACTCATCACACAGTGCTTTTCTTGGGCAAAGAAAATCCAGGCACAACTTCTGTAACACACAAAGTACATAGTGCCAGAAAATTGACTTTTCACTATTTCTATCATCTCATCATGCCTCAAAAGGCCAACAACTGTGTGAATGGCATACTTAACCTTTTCAACACAATAGCATCTTAAATATTTTAAAAAGTATGAAATATTCAAGACATACAAAAAAGAAGGCACAAATAGACTATAGGAACTGACCCAGTTGCTGCAACAAGTCAATAGAATGAAAAGATAAAGGCGAGGGAGGAAAACCTTAGATTAAAAGAGACTAAAGATCTAACAACTAAATATTAAGTGTGGACCTCATTTGGATCTTGATTTGAGCAAATCAATCATGAAAAATACATTTTTGAGACAATTAGGGGAAGGATTTTTTTATAGACTTTTGGTGTACATGATACTACGGAATTACTGTTATTTTGGTTAATAGTGATTATGGCATTGTTATTATGTTTCTTAAAAGTCTGTATTGATTTTCTTTAAAATATATTTTAAGAAGAAAAAGAAGAACCAAAGAAAGATGAAGCAAAGTACAGTACCATTTTAATAATTGTTGAATATACAAGATAAGTATATAAGAGTCAATTTTACTAGAATGACTATTTTTGTGTGACTTTGAAAATATTATAATGGAATATGCTATGAATACAACAAATACCTATATATCCAAAACAAGTTTAGGGGGAAAAAAGCCAATTATGTTAAATTCCTTGCACCAATTACCTCCACCCCTACAGAAATGACTATTAATTTTGCTGTTGATTTTTTTCTTGTTACTTTCTATACTTTTATTACATATTGATCAATTTATAATCAATATTCCATATTGTTTTGTATATTTATAAACTTAATATAAATAGTATCCTCCTAAACTTCACTATTGGTCTTTTCTAACACTTTCCTTAAGCATATTAGTTAACTTTTAGCTATTAACAAACAAATTTTATTACCTCAACAAATAAGTAAAATAAAGCATAATGGCAGCACATTAATTTTGTTATTATTGTAAGCATTGACTTCTAATTGGCCAAATCTAAAGATCTTGTAATACCTGAATTGCCTTGCTCTGAAGACAATAATAACAAAGGTTAATGCTCACATTATGTAGAACTCCTTGTATTCATGAGTACTTACCTTGGATGGTTTTTGAGGAAGCCTCCAGTGAGCATTGTTGTAAGCTGTCTTGTTCAAGGAGATTTCTCTGCCCTTTCTCTTGAAGGGAAACAATCACTATATATGGATCTTCCAAAAAAGTGGGAGTTTTTATTAAAGTAATGTCTTAGGTCTACTCCAAAATAGTCTCAGTCACATAACAGGCACTCAACAAATACTTATAAATATTTTTCCTAAAGGAGAAAGGATAATAAAGTAAAAGATGTCTGAATGCATCTATATCTATAGTAGCTTGATTAATAACTGACTTCAGGGTTAGTAAACAGAATACAAAAGGAAAAGCCCCTCAACTCTGCTCATGCTCTGAGGCTCTGACAAACTTCTAGCAGTAAGTTGTTTATCTTTGATATACAGCAAAAAGTGACAAGAGCTTTTCCTCCATTGCCTAAAAATCCTCTTCCTGACTCACACAGCAATTTGAAGGGGTCTATCCCTGCATTGTTCTTTCCAGAGCCTGGACCTAATTGAATTTAGATGCTTTTGGTTTCTCTCTCTCTCTCTCTTTCATAAGCCAGAAACCCAGTGCTATCCTTTGCTCTTGTTACATTTTGTAATGATGATACTTTCTTTATATCACTGACATTTAATTATTTAATTTAATTATTGATGTTCCCAGCCTCTTATTAATCATCTTTACTGTGACCAGGAAAGACAAGCTTGTTAAGTATTACTTTTGGTCCATAATTCCTAAGCAGAGATTTATTTTTTTATTGTAGTTTGCCATCTTAAAAAGACAATTTTTAAAGCCCACAAGTCTCTCTGTTCCTGTTAGGCATAATCTAGAGGAACTTTTGTGTTATTGGATCTCATGCTGCCAATTTTCTCCAGTTATGTATATAGTTCGTGAACTGCGGTTCCATGCATTCTATGTTGTCGAGAACTTTCTTTAAAATATATGATTATAATCTAGTGTATTACAGTGTAAGAAACCTTATATTTATCCCACATCCCACCTTGGTGTATTTAAATTTCTCATTTTGTGTGGGGCCATATGTATGAAAAGGAATTAAGACATAAACAGGCTTTGACCCTGTGTTTCTTGAATTGTTCAGTTCTACGCTCCTCCCCTGTTCGATATCTATCTCTTGCTCTATTCTCTGACTTTTCAATCTCACAGGACTCTATGTTTTGTTTGTTTGTTTGTTTTTTGCAGCGTTTGCTCTTATGATCCATTAGGTCACAATTCTCTTGCTTAGCATTTGACACTTTCACCCAGACTCATATTTAGTAGTGTACTTCTGGCCCAAATGATCATAGCAAGCAGTAAAATTGGCTTCGACTTTTTCAGCCTCCTTAGTTTACAACCTAATTTGACTAATTTTGGGGGGATATGTCAAAGAGAGAAGACACCTTAATCACAAGTCTTATCTGGCCTTGTAGGAAAGAATGACCATCATCCCTCAGCATGGGAGGGGGGTTTAACATAGCAATGCTCTTTTTCATTAATCTTGTTAATTAGTTGTATACACTGTAGAAACATAAGGACACTCCTGGGGCATTTTAATCTTTTGAGGCAAAGGTAACAAAAACTATATAAAATACTATCTCTACCTCTGTGTATATCAATACATTTGTTCACCATAAATTGAGTAAAAATTCATAATATTTCATACACTTTGCTGAGTGCTCTGGATAGAGCTCTCTCAAGAAACTTAATTTTCCAAAAATATTGTATTCTAGAGGATATCATTAAGTGTTATGTGAAAAATAAACAAACTAAAAAAATTCTCCATGATTAAATGGTTTTGAGAAAAGGCAATTTAAACAGAGGCAATTGATATTCTTTTCTACAGAATATCTGAGAGTCTATAATCCACTTGCTGTCTAATTGTTATCACAAATGTCCAAGAAGGAGTGGGGTAGGTTAAAGAAAGTATGTCCTAATCTTGACCAAGAAACCCTTTCTTTCTTGATTTTCTCATTGAGTTAGTGTTTCTCAAAATATGCTTTGGGAAATACTGGTCCTGTGTATATGCAAGAACCATATCTTAGTTAAGTTGGATGTCATTATGTTTCATTTCATTTTTTTTATCCTGGTAATATGTTTTGCCTTGAAATCTATCCAATACTAATGTAGCCAGTTACAGCCTTCATGGGGTTACTGTCTGTATGGCAGATGTATTTATATCCATTTTTTACAACCTCCCTGTATCTTTTTTTTTTTTGAGACAGAGTCTTGCTTTGTTGCCCAGGCTAGAGTGAGTGCCGTGGCGTCAGCCTAGCTCACAGCAACCTCAAACTCCTGGGCTTAAGCGATCCTACTGCCTCAGCCTCCCGAGTAGCTGGGACTACAGGCATGCGCCACCATGCCCGGCTAATTTTTTGTATATATATATATATATATTTTTTTTTTTTTAGTTGGCCAGATAATTGCTTTCTATTTTTAGTAGAGACGGGGGTCTCACTCTTGCTCAGGCTGGTCTCGAACTCCTGACCTCGAGCGATCCACCCGCCTCGACCTCCCAGAGTGCTAGGATTACAGATGTGAGCCACTGCGCCCGGCCCATGTATCTTTTAATTTAAAATTTGTCTCCTATAGATAGATTATAGTTGTTTTCTGCTATTTTCATGATTGTGACAATCTGTTTTTTTTTAATTCATGCAATTAAATGTAATAGATGTATTCCACTAAAATTTAATATACTTATTGATGTGATTATGTTAAATATTACAACATTGTTATTTGTTTTCTATTTGTCCCTCTGTTTTCAATTCCTCTTTAAGACATATTTGTGAAACTACCTCTCTCTTTGTTTTATTCATAGTAGATATTCAATAAATATTTGTTGAATTGGTTAATAAAATGTTGCTTCTGCTGTGAACTTACCAGACTCTTCTAGGCATTGTGAATTTTTTCTGTCTTCTGTGCTCCTATAAAATTGAAAAAAAAATCCACATATTTCTCATAGGCACTGGAGTTTACTGCCAAAATATTTCTAAGTCTGGCAAGACTCCTGGAATACCTCTGATACTTAAACATATAGTATGTGCTATTTCAGCACATACAAAAGGAACACTGAGTCATTTTTCAGTGTTACAACTGCTTATCACAGGATATGAGTTGTCATTAAAATTGTTATAAAATTGGTTTAGAAGTAAAATGTTATAAAATACATCAAAGTGACTTTGGATATCATTGTGACTTCTCCATTGGTACCAACCTATGTTATTCATCCAACAGAACAGTTCATTTACCTGAAAATCAGACTGGTCTCTTCACTCAACACATTATATTTATGATTCTCAAGGTCACAACAAATACTGAGGGAACCATGCAGTGATGATGGTTTGAGTATCACATCATGGGTCTTTCTTCTTCATTAGATTGTTATCTCCTTGAGGGAAAGTCCAAGAAGGTCTCATTTATATGTGTACCACTACTGCCTTGCAGAGTGCCTGGCAAAGAAGATAGTCAAATATTTGGATTAATGAATGAATAAATGAATATAAATTAAAAAATCCACTGAAATGTAAAACTAATATACATATATGTTTCTAACATAGGTGAAACATAGCAGAGATGTTCATATGGAAGCACTTGAAGCCAGAGCAATATAGTACATGATATGGGATATTTGAGCACATACGAAAGAAACAGAGTCGCTTTTCCACCTGAGTGGAAGCTGAACCCAAAAATTTGTTCTGAAATATGGAGAAGTAGATTACATTTTTCAGTAAAGACCCCACTGCATACTGCCCTAGTCAAAGATCTGTGAATAATTTTGAAAATGTATGACATATAATACTATAATCTAATTCTTCAGGGTGGCCACAAAGAAGGTGTGTGTGTGTGTATATCAGAGAGAGAGAGAGGGAGAGAAGAAGGAGGAGGAGGAGGAGGAAGAATGGGAAGGGATGGGAGGGGAGAAGAAAAGAAAAGGAAGAATGATCAAGCATGAAGTGCTTATGATGGAAAGCCTTCTATTTTTTTTTCCTGACATCAGTGACATTATTTATATAGGAAAGAAGAAAAAAAAACTGGCACTAGGACGAAGTCCAAAAATGAAAAGGTGTACTTCCTAGCTTTTCCAATACAGTGGTTATTTCTTCCTTAAACATTGACAGGCTGGAAAAAGGAAGAAATTAAAAACCATAATTGACCAAGAAATTCTGCCCCCCTTAAAACTCAAAGGGTATTTTGTATACCTAAGAAAACTTAACATGTTGTTGACTGTGGATTAAAAAATATATCTCATTTATATGAATTATAATTCTTATTCTTATGCTTCATTTATGAACACAAGGGGTAGACATTTTGAAACTATAAAAGATATATAAAACTTACCTCTCCTAAGACATTATTGATTTTATGTTTATCTCTTACTGTCACTTAAAAATTAAAATATAAACAAGTCTTATCTTTTAAATGTACATTGTCATTGTGTACTTCTTGTCCCTTTTGTCATAAGAATTGCATTCAGTACAAAATGGTCAATTGGTAAAATTGAACAGTTTAAATTGAACTCCCTATATATATGGTCAAATTGAAAACATTACCAAGCTGTTGTCAGAATACATTTGGCAATACTTGCAGGTAAGTTAGAAAGATGACTCTCGAGTCATATTCTTCTTCTTGACTACAAATTTTTCATGCAAAGCATGTGTATGAGTGCACTTATTGAATTAACCATGATTCAATCATTTGAGACATTCTAATAGTTACTGCAAACATGATGTTTCCACTGGAAAGAATTAAATGTGTCTTCTAAGATTTTATCAGAAGCTGCTAATAAATTGCTATCTCTGCTTCATGTTTCATATAAATCAAAGATTCCCAGTCTTATCAAAGATGCAAAATATGCTACTCTGAATTTGAGTTATGCCTAATGCAACACAAAGCTTGGTGATATAAATTTAACACTTTTCTTAGAATTTCAGTTAGACATATTGCTATGAACATTTAACTTGCAAAAGAGAGAGAATGTAGCTAGAACACTTGCTTAAGAAATCCACAATTAAAATGAGTCTAAGCCATTCTCTCAAAATAATGACAGTTGGTAAACAGTATAATTTAAAATTTATTACACAGTTATGTTATATGTTAATCATTTACTACAGTGATAATTCTAACTTAATGAATTCTAGTATGCTAACAGCTTTTGAAAATAAAACAAAAATATCATAGAGAGACCTTAGAGAGAATCTGCAGAGAATATTCTGCAAAATATATTTCTAAGGGTTGTTGGACATAGCTACTCAGAAAAACAAATTTGTTTTATATATCTCTAGTGATTAATTTAAATTTCATCTCATTTTTGTGTGCCTTCTTTGTACTCTTCTAGCTTTGTTGAAATATGATTGAAAAATAAAAATTGTGCAGGCATATATTGAATATATTGTTGGTTCAGTTGCAGATCACTGCAATAAAGCAAATATGGCAATAAAGTGAGTCACATTAATTTTTTGGTTTCTCAGTGCATATAAAAGATATTTGTATACTATACTGTAGTCTAGTAAGTGTTTAATAGTATTATATCTACTTCTGACATAAACAAATCAATGTACATACTTTTATTAAAAATACTTTATTACTAAAAGTGCTAACCATCATCCAAGCCTTCAGTGAGTTATAATCTTTTTTCTGGTAGAGAGTCTTGCCTCAATGTTGATGGCTGCTGACTGATCAAGGTCAAAGTTGCTGAAGATTTGGGTGTCTGTGACAATTTATGAAAATAAGACAATAATAAAGTTTGCTACATCCATTGATTCTTACTTTCAAAAAAAAATTCTCTTCAGGATGTCATGCTGTTTAACAGCATTTTACCCACCATAGAACTTTCAAAGTTGGAGTCAGTTCTCTCAAATCATAACACTGCTTTATTAATTAAATTTATGTAATATTCTAAATATTTTTGTTGTTATTTCAACAATGTTCATAACATCTTCACCAAGCTTCATCCATAAGAAGCAATTTCTCATCTGTTGAACTTTTATCATGAGATTGCACCAATTCAGTCACAGACAACTTCAGGCTTCACTTCTAATTCTGGTTCTCTTGCTATTTTTACTACCTGCAGTTGCTTTCTCCAATGAAGTCTTGAATCACGCAGGTCATCTATGAGGGTTGGAGTCAACTTCTTCCACATGTCTGTTAATGTTGATATTTTTATCTCCACCCATGAATCATGAATGTTCTTAATGACATCTAGAATGGTGACTCCTTTTAACAAAGTTTTCAATTGACTTTGCTCAGATCCATGGGAGAAATCACTATCTATGGCAGCTATAGCTTTACAAAATGTATTTCCTAAATAATCAGACTTGACTTCTTGATCCATGGGCTGCAGAACAGATATTGTATTAACCGGCATGAAAACGGCATTCATCTCCTTGTGCATCTCCATCAGAGTTCCTGGGTGATTAGGTGCATTGTCAATAAGCAGTAGTATTTTGAGATGAATCTTTTTTTCCCTGAGCATCAGGCCTCATCAATGGGCTTAAAATGTTTAGTTAACCATGCTGTAAACAGATGTGCTGTCATCCGGACTTTATTGTTCCATTTAGAGAGCAGAGGCAGAGTAGATTTAGCATAATTCTTAAGGATCCTAGAATTTTCAGAATAGTAAATAAGCATTGTCTTCAACTCAAAGTTACTGGCTGCATTAGCCCTTACCAAGTGGATCAGCTTGTGTTTTGAAGCTTTGAAGCTAGGCATTGATTTCTCCTCTCTAGCTATGAAAGTCCTAGATGGCATCTTTTTCCAATATAAGGCTGTTTCATGTACATTGAAAATCTGTTGTGTAGCATAGCCACCTTCTTCAATTATCTTCATTAGATCTGGATAATTTCCTGCAGTTTCTAAATCAGTATTTTCTGCTTCATCTTGTATTTTTATGCTATGGAGATGGTTTCTTTCCTTCAACTTCATGTACAAACCTCTGCTAGCTTCAAAATGTTCTTCTGCAGATTTTTCACTTCTCTCAGTCTTCATAGAATTGAAGAGAGTTAAGGCCTTGCTTTGGATTAGGCTTTGGCTTAAAGGAATATTGTGACTGGTTTTTGATCTTCTATACAGACTACTAAAACTTTCTCCATATCACCAATAAGGCAGTTTCATTTTCTCATCATTCACATGTTCACTGAAGTAGCACTCTTTATTTCCTTCAATAACTTTTCCTTTGCATTCAGAACTTGGCTAACTCATTGGTGCAAGAGACCTAGCTTTTGGCTTAACTCAGCTTTCCAAATGCCTTCCTCACTAAGCTTAATCATTTCTAGCTTTTGATATAAAGTGAGAGATATGAAACCATTCCTTTCACTTGGACACGACTGTAGGGTTATTCATTGGCCTAATTTCAATATTATTGTGTCTCAGGGAATAGGGAGGCCAAAGGAGATGGAGAATGGCTGGTTGGTGGGGAAGTTAGAATACACAAGATTTATGGATGTTTGCCATCTTATATAGGTGCTGTCCATTATGCCCTAATG
>JAQIFY010003709.1:0-12331 GCA_028533085.1 Varecia variegata
CCACGGGGTAGAATTGGATTGAAAACAGATACATTAAACACTACTGGTAATTTCTTGTTCTTAAATTGGGTGGTGGAGTCATAGAGGTTAGCTTTATCCTCATGTTTCATAATTTACCTAAGCATAACAAATTCCTTTGTGTATTTTGAATATTTTGTAATGATACATTTGTTTGATAAAATGGCTCAAAACCAAGGATTCCTATTCAAGCAAAAACACAGAAAGTTAACAAATAGTTACAGATTGGGAGATAGTATCTTCAATGTCAAAATCTGATAAGGGACTCATATGTAGACTACACAAAATATTCTTCAAATTAGCAGCAAAAACAAAATCAGAGAAACTGATGGAAAAAATGGGCAAAATATGAATAGTGAATTCACAGAAATGGAAAACAATATATAACACAAGTAATCAAAGAAAGACTAATAAATGAGTTAACACTTGACTTCCATACTATTGTAGAGAATTCTTAAATCTGATACCACCAAATGTTGGTGGGTACCATGTCCATGGAAGTATAGTCTAGCATAGCCATTTGATAGAGCAGTGTGGCAAGACATAGTGAAATGAAGTATACATATACCTTATGACTCAGCAATTTCCACTCCTAGAATACTACTCCAAAGAAACTCAGAAGCAGAACCATAAGGGGATATGTGTATAAGGTTATTCATCACAAAGTTGTTTGTGGTACTGGAAGGTGGAGGCAACCAAGGCATTCATCACCAAGAGAGTAGATGAATAAAATGCGAATCTATACTACGGAATACTCTGCAGCAGTACAAACAATAAACTAGATGTCTTTATAGCCACATAGGTAGATCTTTGAAGCATTGCACTTAGTGAAAATATCAGAAACCATGATATCTATAGTACAATGCCATTTATATAATTTTTTTAAATACAAAAATACTGTATTCTTGTAAAAGACACAAGATCTTGAAAAGTTAACACAATGAAATATTTCATGTTCTTTACCTTTCTCAACAATTCTTATTCTTGTGAGTTTCAATTTCAGAATCCTAATTTGTGTCTGCTTTGAGCCCAATGATAACTTATCTATGAAATCCACCTTTTCACAAGAAATGGACTAACTGATGACATTGGATTAATCATTAAAGAACAATGTACAACTATCTCTTCCCATTGGAACCTGGCATAGGAAGAAAGGAGGGAAAACAGGTTGATACAGGTTTAGAAAGTCACTGTCCTCAGAAGATTCACGGAACAATTTCTGACCTTTGACATAAATAGATTTTTTGCACTGATTTGATTAAAAGAAAAAAGGGGTGAAGCATCTTGTTGTAAGTTGGAAAGAAACAGTTCCTAAAATATATTATGGAGCAGGACAATACCAATTATGCATTATGTTTTATGGCACATTATTTTGTTTTGTAACTCTCTCGATGTACCTATGATACGGCCAAGGCAGGAATGCAGATCTACGTGACTCTTGTTGGATTTAGTAAGGGTTAAAATATCAGATGCTCTATGTGAAGGTGATCTACTAACTCTGCTAATCAGCCAATATATTAATAATAACAATCATATTACAAAGTCAAAGCTGTATTGCACTTTATCTAACAGTTTTGCAAATTACATTCACCTACATTAACTGTGAAGCCTTTAAAAATATTAACCCTCTAAGTTAGGCATCTATTATCAGCCTTGATTTACAGAATTAAATACTGTGCCCCAGAAAAGTTGTCATTCAGCTAGTGAATTACAAAAACATCTATTTTCTGACTGGACAGGAAGAAATCTGGGGAGTACTCAATCAGAGAGCAAGTATTTGTGCAGCTGAATTAAGCATTTCCAAGGCAAAAAGAAGTGGCAGAAACTAAATGCATGTGAAACAATGAGCACAGCATCCTCCAAATACTCAATTCTAATTTCACGGCAATATATAAGAGAATTAGGGTGATTGACTTGAGTACTCAGAAACTCAGTAAAGTTATAAACTAGTAAAGCTAATTAGCAATATGCTATCCCCTGTTTTAATATTACCATGGTATATCCTGAGTAGATTCTGAAATATTAAATTAAGAATGATGATATTCTTCAAGAAGATATTCAAAAAAGAAAAATATGTTCTCTTTTGTGTGGTAAAATTTCAACTTGGTTCATGTTTAATTAATGATAATTAGCAAACTATGACACTCATATATTTCTAAAAATATTTTAGAAAGCCTTGAAAAAGAAATGCTCTGCATACTCCAATAAGTGACTATTTACCATAGATAGTGTTTGTATTTTCTTTGGAATTCTAGCATAATTAGCTATTGAAAGAGGTTATATGTTTTTCAGAACCATTCCAACATGTAATTCAAATTTCCTTGTTTTAAAATTCTTCTCTCACAAATAGACCCAGATAGCTATTTAATTATTTATTTAAAGGTCCAAATTTACATGTAAATTCATTTTCAACAATTTTTGCCAAGTTTGGTTACACACAAGTCTAGGCAGATACACACTTTCTCAGAGGCTGCCACAACAAAAGCTATTTCTTTTACACTGAAACACGTTTCCAAGTTGTGTTATAGTTGATACATAAACTGAGGAACTCAACAAGACTCACTGTACAATACATAGCTATTTTATTTATTTTTATATTTTACTTGGCAGAAAGTGGCCTGTCTTTTGATTTCACAATATTGTTGTGATAGTCATTAATAAGATCGATTTCTGTACAACTACATGTAGGCTGTTTAATTTCTGTGTAAGACTGACTAGCTTCTTGAAATATATTCTAGGTTCATTTGAATTTCATTAGTTTACAATCCCAAGTGTTTTGTCATACCAATTATTTGGTTAGTATGAATTAGAAGGAAGACTGAACAGTGGTCATAGCTAGGGAATTGCATTTAATGATATTTTCTAACTCTAGTTGATGGTGTCTTTAATATGGATGAATCAAGATATTAAAAAAGAAGTGATTGCATCTTGTTCCCTTGATTTACTCATGCAGAGGGGGAAGACTACACATAGAGCTTAAAATATCACCATGAATGGCTTTCTCTGTTTGCCCTTGTGATAAAGCTCTGAAGAATAAGGGACCATGTAGCCTAATTGCCATTTATTGACATACTAAATCTTGGGAGGTTTGGATTTCATTCAAGCTATAAATGTTACTATGTCAGATTGAATGTTTATTACATGATTTCAAATACTCTTCCTCCAAGATATTCCTCTTTGGAGGAGATGACTGAATTTTACATAAAATCATGTCCAAAGGAAAGTAAGGTCTAGGTAGCAACAAGGGAGTAGAAAAAAATTCCAATTATCTAATGAGAATGGGCTGCCTCCAAAGCTGCATAATTCAATGGAGTGTCATTCACATAGATTATGATGTGAATAGTATTCCTTGTGTTTGTGCAATTAAATGTAAACATATCCACAGAAATATTAATGGACTGATTGATAATAAAATAGTAGCTTACAGATTTTTCCAGGCCTCTATGTATTGTTGGGACCAGCTGAATTACATTAACAATACCAATCCAAGCTTCTTATCCTTGTATCTCTATCCACTCACTCCAGAATGACCTCTGGCTCTGGTTAAGATCCCTACATTTTCAAGTATTTCTCAGAATTTCCAGAGGATATCTCACATTTTCTTTCAAACAAGTCCAGGCAGCTATATATACCACCACCACTCTCTCTTAATATCACCATGTTCTCTGAGCATTGCTGCCTCTGACAGCCTCTGCCACTCTGTCCCACAGTCTTCTACCAGAGCTCTCAGTCTTGTGCCTGGCAGTAGACTCTCACACACACTCCCACCACCTCCTACTGGGCTCTGCCACTGGTGTCCTGGAACCCTTAAATGACCAAAATTGTGGAGAATGGGAAAGAATGTTCAAATTCCCTTTGTATCATATTCTATTACACACAACACAAATCTCATTAAATGAAATCACCTTTTGCATTTGTATCTACAGTCCTCTCTTTATGTAGGACTCTGACATTAACTCAAAGGGGATTGGACCGGGAAAATACTGAGTAACAGCCACCTCAACTCTTCTTGAAACCACTCCTCTCCTCCAACAACTAAGGCTAACTGGGTCAAGCTTGTTGTACATGTTTTCTTCTTTCACTTCCACATGTGTTCACTCAGGAGGCCCCTCAGCTAATCATGCAAATAGTCTTCTACCAGGCCATTACACAGCTCATCAGACATGTTTAGATAATTAGGTAATTCTTTTATGGGCACTGCTTTAGGCTACACAGGCTGGGGACAAGTGTATACCATACTTTAGAGGTTGCAAAATGTTTTCACACATCCTGTCATTTAATCCTCACAACAACACCGTGAAGTAGACTAGGTTTTTCTATAGAGGAAATCAAAATTCAGAAAGGAAAAGTTATTTGTTCAAAGTTACTTAAACAGCTTGATAACATTTGGTACCAAGAATCTTTGTAAGACTCATTCTTTTTTTTGAGTCTGTGTTGTTAGGGGGCTTATTTCATTTCATTTGGGAAACTACCTGCTGAGTTAAGGTACCAAAGAGGCACCAAAATAATGTGGTTTTAGATTTTATCAATTTTGTATTATCTACATGGACAACTAACAAGATCAGTAATGCTCACATCACCTAATGAGATAGATAATGCTTACAGCAGCTAATCAACTGGGTTAGCAAACCAACATTACAAAGGGTGGTTTCAGTAGACTGTTGGGGAAAGAAAGGAGCTTTGCATATATTTGAAGAGAAAAAAGGGAGAGAAGCAGAGAAAAAAAAGGACTACATTATTTTGAAAATCTTGAGCTATTTATTTCAAGAAGCCTAAACTATTTGAAGAAGGAAGGACATAGATGAGCATGTATAGAGGACAAGAAGTCTTCCCTATTAGCTGAGGAAGTGTTTGGTCATGTTTGTTGATGTAGAAGCAGAAGCTAGTGGAGAAAAATTGAAGGTACAAAAGAGAAAAAAGACATACAGTATGTTATGTAGCAAGGGCCCAGACAAAGAAGGAGAGAATAGACCAAATGCACATTGTCATGGGGTCAGCCTTAGAGTAAAGGTATCAGAGAAGAGAAAGAAAGGAAGAAAGAAAAGGCAAAAAGAAAATTCAACTTTAATAGTTGATGAAGTTTCAATGATCTACTAAACCTCAGATTTTACTTTAATAATTCAATGAATACTCATAAGTAAAAACATGAGGCAGGCTTTTCATCCCCTCTTGAGAGACATCATGGAAAAGTACAAATAGCCACAGGAGTGTATTTGGTTTAATCAAGTCCCATTTATTTATTTTTGTTGTTGCTGTGATCGCCATTGGGGTATTGATTAAATTAAAAAGCTTCTGCATAGCCAAGGAAATAATCAAGAGAGCAAATAGACAACCTACAGAATGTGAGAAATTATTTGCAAGCTAGATACCCAATAAAGAGCAAATAACCAGAATCTACAAAGAACTTAAACAAATCAGCAAGGAAAGAAACATTAAAAAGTGAGACAAAAACATGAACTGGAGCTTTTCAAAAGAAAGATAGACAAATGGCCAATAAACACATGAAAAAATGTTCAATGTTCAATCATCAGGGAAATGCAAATCAAAACCACAATGAGATATCACCTTATCCCAGTCAGAATGGCTTTTATCAAAAAGTCCAGAAACAATATTTGTTGGCATAGACGCAGAGAGAAAGGAGTGCTTGTACACTGTTGTTGGTACTGCAAATTAGTATAACCTCTGTGGAAAACAGTATGGAGATTCCTCAAAGAACTAAAAGTATACAATCATTCTATCCAGCAATCCCAGTACTGGGAATTTACCCAAAGGAAAAGAAGTCATTTTATCAAAAAGACACCTGCACCCAAATGTTTATTGCAGCATAGTTCATAATTGCAAAGATGTGGGATCAATCCAAATGCCCATAAATTCATGATTGGATTAACAAAATGTGGTATACATATACCATGGAATACTACTGAACCACGAAGAATGATGAATTAGGGCCTTTTGCAACAATTTGGATGGAACTGGAGACCATTCTCCTAAATGAAGTATCTGCATAATGGAAAAACAAACACCACATGTACTAGCTATTAAATTGGAACTCACTGATGAGCACACATGTGCATAGATGGAAATAAAACTCAGTGGAAATCAAGCGGGGAGTGGGGAAGGGGATGGGAAAAGACCTACCTAATGGGTACAATGAACACTACCTGAGTGACAGGCACACTTATAGCCCTGACTCAAGCATTACCAAAGCAACCCATTTGACCAAAAACATCTGTGCTCCCATAATATTTTGAAATATGTGGAAACAATCCAAATGCCCATCAATACATGAGTGGATTAGTAAAATGTGATATATGTATACCATGGAGTATTACTCAGCTATAAGAAATAACAGTGATATAGAATCTCTTATGTTCTCCTGGAAAGAGTTGGAACCCATTCTATTAAGTGAAGTATCCCAAGAATGGAAAAATAAGCACCATATGTACTCACCAGCAAATTGGTTTCCCTGATCATCACCTAAGTGCACATTTGGGAATAACACCAATTGGGTGTCGGGCAGATGTAGGGGGGGAGGGTATGGGTGTATACCTACATAATGAGTATGATGTGCACTGTCTGGGGAATGGACACGCTTGAAGTTATGACTCAGGGGCCTGGGGCGGGGGATGGGCAATATACATAACCTAAACTTTTGTACCTCCATAATAAGCTGAAATAATAAAAAAAAAGAAAACTCACACTTAACAGATATAAAACACTTTACATCTCAATTCCTAGATCCCAGGCCTTAAATAGTTCAGTGGATCTCAAGTTGTTAAAAAAAAAAAAAGTACTGCACAAAAAGAGAGACATACAATGTTAAATAATTATAAAAAAGAAAAAATAGGATGTATTTGGAGTCCAAAGACCAATTTCTTATCTTTAAAATCTTTTATTGTGAAATATACATAAGTAGGAAAGTTCACAAAACATAAATGTACGGCTCAATGAATTATCATAACTTGGCCATTATGTAACAAATATCTAGGTTAAAAAGATAGAGTATTGTTAAAAAGGACTGCAGAAATCTCTTTATACCCCTTCATAGTCCTTTATTCATTTCCTCAACAATTTTTTTTAATGTATTCCTTCTGCCTAACTAAAATTTTGTTTCCTTTGACCAACATCTCCCCAATCCTCCCACTCCCCCAGTCCCTGGTAACTACCATTCTATTTTCTGTTTCTATGGATTCAATTTTTATAGATTCTACATATGAGTGAGATCATGTGGTATTCATCTTTTTGTGTCTGGCTTATTTCACTTAGCATAATGTTCTCCAGTTTTATCCATGTTGTCACAAATGACAGTATTCTCTCTTTTTTTTTTTTTGATACAGAGTCTCACTCTGTTGCCCAGGCTAGAGTGCCGTGGCATCAGCCTAGCTCACAGCAACCTCAAGCTCCTGGGCTCCAGCAATCCTCCTGCCTCAGCCTCCCAAGTAGCTGGGACTACAGGCATGCACCACCTGGCTAATTTTTTCTATATATTTTTAGTTGTCCAGCTAATTTATTTCTATTTTTTTAGTAGAGATGGGGTCTCGCTCTTGCTCAGGCTGGTCAGTATCTCCTTTTTTAATGCTGAATAATATTCCTGTGTGTGTGTGTATGTGTGTGTGTAAAAATTTCATTGTCCATTTATCCATTGATGGACCTTTTGCTGTTTCCATAATTTGGTTATTGTGAATAATGCTGTAGTGAACATCAGGGGTTAGATATCTCTATGAGGTGCTGATTTGCTTTGATTTCATTTCATTTGGGTATATACTCAGCAGAGGGATTGCTGGGTCATATGGTATTTCCATTTTGAATTTTTTGAGGAACCTCCATCCTATCTTCTATAATAGCTGCACCAATATAAATTCCCACCACCAGTTTACAAGGATTCACTTTTCTCCACACCACCACTAGCACTTGTTGTCTCTTGTCTTTTTGCTGATAACCATCCTAAACACATGTGAGGTGATATTTCATTGTGGTTTTGATTTTCATTTCCTGATGATTGGTGAGTGATGTTGAACATATACCTCTTGGCCATTTTTATGTCTTCTTTGGGAAAATGCTTATTCAAGACCTTTTCTGTTTTTTATTTATTCCCTTTTTTCTGCAGTTTGCACTCCCATTCACCTCTCACCAAGGGTAACCATCATAATGGGTTTAATATAGATCCCATTATTCATATATGTTCCTGTAAACTACATAGATTTTTGTATATGTGTATTGTTAATTTATGTAAATGGTGTCAGACCATGGATCTTATTCTGTTTTCTACTTTTTTCACTCAACATTTTTCTATAAGTGGACTTAGTCTATTATGTATAGCTGCCACATTCACCATATTTTACCTAAGTCTCCCCCAGTAATGGACAAGTTTGCATCCAACTCTCTCCCACAGCAAATAATAAAATAAAAACTGCAATAAATATCTTTGTATATGTCCATGTATGAACCTAGTGCAATTCTCTTTGGGATATTCAGCTAAACTGCTGGGTCTAAGAGTATGAGTATCTCTACTGTACTTTGACTAAATGCCATTCGTTGGCTTTCTAGAAGGCCTGCACATTCTGCCCATGGTCCCACAAACACTTGGTATGATTAAGCTCTATACATTTTGTCACTCTACCAGATGAAAAAGAGCTCATTGTTTTTTTTAATTTGCATGCATTTATCGGATTACTGGGTAATTAGATTATCCCCTTACCATCTTGTTAGCCTTTGGGGTTTCCACTGCTGTAACACTGTTGTTCATATCTTTTGCCAATTTTTAAATAAAGTTACTATTGTTTTTTCTTGGTGATTTGGAAGAGTTCCTTGAATGATGTATATATTGATCTTTGTTTTAGACATTGCAGGTATCCTCTCTCATTTTGTCCCCTTTCTGTTTATATTGTCCATTGTATTTTCTATTAACGAGAAATACTTAATTTTAATTGAATTAATCAAGTTTTTGACTTATGTTTCATGCTTTCAAAGTTTTGTTAAAAAACTCCTTCTACAAACCTAGATAATAAAAATAATCTTCTATATATCCTTCTATCTACTTTATAGTGTTACCTTTCACATTTAGGTCATAAATTCACCTGGAGTCCCACTTTATATATTGTGGTGAAATGGAAATCAACACTATTTTTCTTCCTAAAATGAGCTAATTTTCCTAATATAAATTACTAAACAATTCTCTTTTACCCATGATTCATAGTTCTCTCTTTATTGCATATCAAGCTCCCATATAAATGGTATTTATATTGCATTCAATTCCATTTAAAAGCATGATAACAGTTTTATTTTAAACATTTACAATATGCTAAGAATTACAACCATTTTCCACTGTGGAAACTCATAATGACATATTTAAACTATCAACTTAAAACGCATGAGAGGGTATATCATGTTTCAAAATTCTCTTAGTGACTATGAGAGCAAAAAAAAAAAAGTACTTTGTCAAACACGGCTCAAATATATGCTTCTGTTCCCTTCTGTGGTTTCTCCAAAGTGCATTTTGTAGGAATGAGCCAAAAGCCTTTGCTAGTTCCTCATCTTGTCAGGTTTCTTGGATTTTATAAGTGCATTTTCACTCTCCTGGCAGCTAATTTTCAAGGGAACTGAGCAGTAAGTTGTTAATAATATGCCCAGGCAGGCCTCACCAACAAACTAATCAAATGAATGGATGTTAAAAGAAAAAATAAAAAAAATTAAGAAAGAGCCTCATATCACATGCTTCTACATATTCAGTGTCAGGAAGGAAGAAGACTTCTGCCTGCATCTATTGTACTTAAATTCATATTTCAAGTATGTTCATGGAAGAACTACACAAAAGCACTTTACTGCCTTCATTTGCATCTTTCTACCATGATTTCTATGAAGCAAAGTGTTTTATAGTATCCATGAAGGGAAATTTCATGTGACAATATTAATTATTTTATGTGTCTTTGGGCTATACTTATATAAGTCACAATTAATTACTTCCCTCATTTACTATGGTTTCAATAGTCAATATGATAGGTGTTTGAAGAATATGCCATAAGTAAAAATCATGTTTCAACTCAAAAAGATTTTCCCATTAGTCTGGAAAAGGCATGACGATGTCTTAATTTTTCGTAGTAAGTCACAGCCATTGGGGACAGTTTCCCGGACTATTATGATGAAAAATATTCTTAGTCTGCAGGCAGGTTCAGCAAGGAATAGTATAATTTGTAATTAGTAATAACTGTAATAGGCACAGGAGGAGAGGATGGCAAGAAAACGCCATATACAAAGCTAAATGCTTCTAACCTAGTAGCCCCAAATGCATCCAATTTTCCTCATGACCCAAGTCCTTCTTGCCTATAAACTTGAAGAGATGTTCTTAAATATCTCTGAATACCTGATCTCTACTGCACAACTTCTAAGGACTTTCTTGGAAGATATCAATCCCCAAATTAAGAAAACTTATTTGGCTATTAAATGCATTGTACTCTATTTTGGGCACTCCCCATAGTTTATATGGATGCTAGTAGAAATATGTTCCTGTTAGCTCACTTCTCCTCCTATACTTTCTGACCATGAAGTCACATTATGTTTTATGTAAGAAGCATTTGGTTATAACTTGTTGTTAGCATAGTAGCTAATATACTATCCACATATCAAAGGTCAGGAGTTGAGTATACATATTGGGGAGTGTTTCTTATTCCAAAAGAATGTAGCTCCTTAATAACTGTGTACACTATTATAAAATGAAAGCCTCAAATCCTGAATAAATATAGTTAAATAAATTATTTTTCAATTAGCCTAACTAATTGACAATCCTCCATAAATACCAGGGATATTCTACAAGCCCTCTTCCAAAGGCGTTGAGTTTTTGCACAATGAAATCTCAATGAAGACAAATTCAAGACAGAAGACATCAGATTCTGAAATGATATCCTGACCTGATTCCAGCCCCTTCACTGGAGCATATCTTAGTGCTCTCTTGTATACCAAATAGAAATGAAATAAGAATGCATTCAAAAAACCTGGTGTTTTTTATTCAAATGTCTTTATATGTCCCCCAAATGCTAACTACAAAACTTCTGCTTCATCTTTTCTTTTCTGCCTTTCCAATAGCCACATTTTGTTCTAAACCTGAAATAATCCTAATTGTTAGAAGATATATTTACATATGAAAGAAGAAATAGAAAAGAATCTACTGAAGAAGACTTTAAAAGTAATTTCAAAGCACAGGAATAAAAGCTCAGAGAAATCTTATCCATTTAATTTATTCCATATAGTACTTAGCTAAATATCCCATGAGGGCATTTATTATTTTTAATGGAGAAGATGACAGATAAAATATACCTCCAAAAGGCAGGTAGATGAGTTTGGACAAATGCACATTTACATCCACATACTTTTTCATTAGATAAAGCCACATACCACACATAAAAGTCTACCTAAGGAAAGAGAGAATGGGTTATAATAAATGTGTTATCTTTGTAGTCTCAGTTTCCCCATCTGTGAAATTAAAGCATTACATAATGTGATTTCTAAAGGCCCACACAATCTCTGATTATGAATCTTTTTGCTGACATTTATACTGTATATCAAGATATAAATTTCTTGTTATGTTTATAGCTCCAAAAAAGCAAACTACAATCTTTATCTGATTCAAATATAAAAAGGACTTGAAGATTAGCTGCTATGACATTTCCCGACATTATTAGAGATAGGTTATAAGCTCTGTAAGAAAACTCATAGGACACTAATGATTAATATGCTGGAGTGAAGAGCTATGCAAGGGCTTGTAATGTATGAACTATTATTAGACTTTTAAATGCACTGGGGAAATCCACCTGAGAATTTGGACAGATGCCCTTGGATCTGTGTGCTTAATATTAATTTTCATTCCTAAGCAGCTAGTTACAATGCTTTAGAGTAACAGTCATTGAAAAGATCCAACATCATGTGTCACAATCTTTAGAATTTAAAAATGCTCCTAATTTTAAGCAATAAAAAGAAAATGGGAGGCATTAATTTGCCAGACTTCAAACTATACTACAAGGCTGTGGTTATTAAAACTGCTTAGTATTGGCACAAGTGCAGGGACATAGACCAGTGGAACAGAACAGAAAATCCAAATATAAAACCATCCTCATATAGCCATCTAATCTTTGACAAAGCAGACAAAAACATACTCTGGGCAAAAGATTCCTTATTCAATAAATGGTGCTGGGAAAACTGGATAACCACATGTAGAAGACTGAAACAGGACCCACAGCTTTCACCTCTCACAAAAATTAAATCACGGTGGTTAACGGACTTAAACCTTAGGAGTGAAACTATTATAATTCTAGAAGAAAAT